>PVIJ01000204.1:72988-348400 GCA_004024925.1 Scalopus aquaticus
GGCGACGCGAGTTCGACGCCCGGCCGGGGAGAATCCCACATGGTGCGGCAGACCTCTCCTGCCTCGCCCGCTGCTCCCCTCAGCAGTGTAGTTCTGATCTGCCTGTTCTGCTACCCGCTCTGTCTCTGGTGAACCCTCTCGCCGCCCCACAGCTCTGGCTTGTACCCCAGCTTGTATGTATAAATAAAAAATAAAAAAAAATATTGCTTGGTGCATAATTATCTAAAAATATTTATCTTAAATTCAGATCTAACTGATTGACATGTATTTTCATTTGCTATATCTGGCAATTTTAAGTCAAACCTAATTCATGTCTAATCCTAGAAGTGACACATCTCTTTCTGCTCACTATTCATTGGGTATAACTAGTTATGTGACCCTAACCCAAGTACAAAGTAGACTGGAAAATTTGGAGAAACACATGAATTATTTAGCGACCATTTGTATTTTTCTAGTGGTTTTAGGGAGAAAACATTGCCCTTTAGAATAAAAAGAATCTCTGGCAACATTTATTCTAAATTACTTCTTTATTTTATAATGAGGTACTAAACCCAGAGAGGTGCCCATTTTCTCCATCTCTTAAATGATTGAGTTACATCTGAGGAACTGACTCACCATCTAGAACTCCCTCTATTATACAATCTATAGCTCATGTTCATAATAAAAAATTAAATTGTGTGGAAATCCTTCTCCTATCTAGTTCTCATACTTCACAATTGAGAAACCAAACACCTACCTTACCCCAATGTACAACTCAACAAGTGTCTTGTCAGCAATAAGCAGCAGAAAAACACTGGTGGTGTAAAGTTACAGAATATAGAAAGAAGGTTGGAACTCTTATAGTTCATATTAAAACATTCAACATTTTTATTTTTTTTTTTTTTGCTTTTTCCCCTTTTCCTAGTAAATCAGAGTCCCTGCTATAATGCATTAAGTGATGGCCTAATCAGAGGCAAGAGATTGTCCGAGGTTTGCTTCAGCGAGTGAGAAGCTGGCACTAAAGGCATTTTAAGCATCTTCCAGCCATTTCACCCGGTTGATTGTAATGATTGTTGATTGTAATGATTTTCGAGCCATGCTATATTATAGGAAATGTCAAGATCTGTATTGTCCAAGAACTTACACACTTGGAAAAAGGAGTATTGGGGATATGGAAGTGGAGAAGAAACCACTAATTGTGGACAGTAGCTAATCTAATAGCTGCATTTTTATCTCTGATAGATTGGAGTGGCTCTTTATCACTGCCAACCACTCCCCACTGCTCTTGCCTCCCCCTCTTGTCTTTTCCCACATCATCACTTCATGTTGATTGTTCCAACTGCAGGGTTTTATTTATGAAGTGCTTTGTCATTTGTGCTAGCAAAAGGTCACCCTCTGCAACACTTCCAAAGTAGAACATCCCCACATTGGTGTCATGCAAATTGTTTATCATTATATTGTATAGGGTAGGGACTAGCCAAACATTTGGCAGGTGGCCGTAGTAACAGAGTAGAAAACACATCTTTTATCTATCTTTAAAGTTACTTGAAATAGCACCTTTGCCTTGGAAAAGATATTGACATCATATTTTTTATTGTTGTCTCTATTCTTCTCTATTTGATTTTTTATATTCAACTAAAAGTCCCCCTAATTTACTGCACTGAATTTATGACTCAAAAAGGATCTTGTGTTTTCCAAAATACTGATGTAGGCCTTCTTACCTGACTGCCTTCCAGAACACACCATAAAGTTGTTATGACTGATCAATGTTACTTGTATTGGAGGTGGAATTCTATGAGTTATTCTAGTACTTGTATACTTAAAAATATTTTAATAGGGCCTCCCTGGTGGCGCAGTGGTTAAGCGCTGCGCTGTGGAGCTGTCGGCAGCGGTGACACGAGTTCGATGCCTGGCCGGGGAGATTCCCACATGGCATGGCAGACCTCTCTTGCCTCCCCCGCTGCTCCCCTCAGCAGTGTATTTCTGTTCATATGCCTGTTCTGCTCCCCACTCTGTCTCTGGTGAACCCTCTAGCCACCCCACGCCTCTGGGCTGTACCCCAGCTTGTATGCATAAATAAATAAATCTTAAAAAAAATTATAATAAATTTACTTTTGAATTAGGAACAATCAATGTTACTAGAATTGAGCCTCATTTTTTCACTTTTCATTTTTTAAATGAATTCCTAAAAAATACTTTTTATTTTCAGAGAATGTGAAATCATTTTAGTTTTTGTATAGCACAATTCTAAGCACTAGACAATTTTATAACAGTGATAAGCATGAAACAAAAAGTTTTGATATATATTCCTCTACTAAGTCAATATGCTATTTTAGGTTTACCTGCCCTATCTAAGCAATCTTAAATTTTTGATCTTTACACATATGCACGCACACGCGCGCGCACACACACACACACACTATATATATATCTATATACCACATACACACACACACACTTTCTCTCTCTATATATATGTATATATATATACACACACACACACACCAATATATATATATATATATATATATATATACACACACACACAAATATAAATATATATATAGGTATATATATAATGTGTGTGTGTATATATACATACATACACACACACACACACACACACACATATATATTTCTATTGGTATGACAAAGCCAGGAACAGGCTTACTAGGCATAGCATATGATATACAACTGCACATTTGTTTCAGGGAAACAAGAAAGTGGGTCTACAGTCTTTTTAACAGAAAATGGGATGTTAGGGACATGGTTAATTTTTTTTCTTTCTTTCTTATGTTCCTTTGTAGCTTGGGTTTAGACTTTTACTTTCCTGTCATCATAAGCTCTTGCTTTCTATGTTTACTTATATTAGTGCTATAAATTCATTTCCTTGGTGGAGCAGTAAACTGAAATATCCACATAGGATGTAGGTCACTGATGTTTATTTATAAATATATAAATGGAGGAGGGAGAGTCCGTTTGTGTACAAATTCTCTCACTCTCCTCCACTCCTTGCTTCCCTCACCAACCCATATTTCCTTTGTCTATTTCCTTCCATAGAAAACTCTAAGGGATTGTAAAATAACTGTATTCAGTAATAGGGAGAAGAGTACATTAAATATCCTTATCAACTTGCAAGGAGCATGACTTTAAAGGAATGGCAAGCTGTGAACTCACAGTTGGGACCCAGACATTTCTGGAACTCACATGGACATGGAAATACCTGCAAGTTGATAATCTAGGTTGTCCAGTGCAACTATCTTCCCTGTGATAAGTTCTGGGAATAAATATTTTGGACCGTGAAAGTTTGCACTGTTTTCATGATGATAGATGGGGTGGATGGAAAAACAGCATTGTGTCCAGGACAGAGTCAGTACTGTACTGTCACCATCAATGATTTGTCCCTGAGCCCTTGGCAAGATGTTCCACGCATGTCTAAGGCAGTAAGTCTGTTTTGTGCTTCCATTCTACTCATGTCACATATTCCAACACTTCTCTTTTTTCCTCTTTTTCTCTCCCCACAATTTTTTGGCCTCTCTTTTCCTTCATTACCTCTGTTTCCTTCTTTCTGTCTCTCTCTTACTCTTCTCTCACTTTTCTCCTCTTCCTTTTTCTAATTGCCAAAAGCCATTGCCAAAAGTTTACACTATTTACACACACCAGCAATTATAAACACGTACCTGTTTCCTAGATTCTCACAAAACTAGAATTAACAGAAAATGTTTGCTCTTTCTCAAACTGTTAGAAGAGTGTTCTCTCGTGCATTAAGATGATTCACTATATTCACATATTTGAAATGGGATTTCATATACCAAAAAGGGATAAGTATAATATCAGCTGTACCAGTGCACTGGGGCCTTTTCATTATTATCACTTCATAGAAATACTGAAAAGAATCTCTCTTCTATATAAATGAGAAATTAGGTTCTAAAACATTAAATAACTTTCTAAGAAAATACACCCTGGTAATGTGTAGATTTGCGATCACATGACATAGATTTATTTTATGAAAACTAAGTACAGGATGTTTTCTTATGGACAGGTCACACAAATAAGCCTCAAGGAATACCAATTACTTAAAATGGTGATTCACTACACATACATTAAAGTGTCACTTGCTATGCATGAGGCATTATAGTCCAATGGAAAACTAATGATATATTTTCTCTCAAGAAACTTATAATACATGAAAGAAAATAATGAATAGACACAAGTGATTATAATCCAAGTTAGAATGTCACAACACAGCAAGAAGAGTGGAAGGGGAAAAGGTGCTCAGGAATAGGGTTCCTGAATTTGAGACTTTGTAGGTGTATTGGATCCCAAACTTATAGGATGTAGGACATTGTGACACCTAGATGAAAATAAGTTTGTTAACACCAAGAAACTACATAGCTACTATAGGGTTATACATCAGTACTTACCAAGTGCTTCAGACAGTAGGGATGATTGGAGTCCAAAGACAAAGAAGTGTACCATGGACTGAGTCTTTTTGTGTCAGGAGAATGTTCTGGGGGTTGAAAAACAATGGAGACAAAGGGTTGAAGAGGAGAGGAGAAAAATAGGGAAATTTCTGTTTCCTGAGTTCTTGATGCCGATGGACTTAAACCTAATAACTTTTAATTTGTTTGTATGCCATATAAAATACTTGATTAATTTGTACATATAGCTATCAAATTGTCATATATGCTTGGGGAAGTCAATGTGCATGACTTGATTTTTAAAACAGCATTGTATTAGACTGAATATGGAAGAGATTAGTAAGAGGATATTGGGTTGGAGGTGGGAAAGTAGAGTTGTAGACCCAGAAACATAATTTGAGTGACATTTTCATATCCTTCTTCAACCTGACTATTATTTGAGATCTAGAGGTCTCTGTGAAGTTTGTGCACACCCAGGACTGTTTACGATCAGGAAGATTAAGAGATCACAAAGTAAGAACATAGGTCTACCCTTCTTATCCATGCAGAACATGGCGTAATTTTCATGCTTGCAATCTCTGTTGCTGTCTAATTTGGTGGGTATTTGCAACATGTGACTATTTAAATTTAAAATAACGAAGACTAAACAATATAAAAAAGGTAGGTCTTCAGTTACACTAGTCATATTTGTCCTCCATAGACAATTGCAGCTAATGGGCTACTATATTTGGATAATGTGAATATAAAACATTTCCACAACCACAGAAAGTTCTATTGTACAGTGATAGAATTTGACTGCAGGATTGAGCAGAATGACAAAAATTGTGATGCTTGTTAAGAGACTGAAAGAAATATGGACATGATTATGTGGAAGGGAAGTCCAGAAAGATACTCCATGAAGACTCCTGGACCAGGGATCTACCATTCTGGATTCAAGGAAATACAATGTAAGAAGTTCCAGGCTAGGGACAAAACTTTTTACCTCTAAAGTAGTTACTCTGCATCCAAGTGCATAAGCTAAAAATGACTAATTTGAGGAAAGAGTGGATCCTGTAGGACCAGAAAAGAAGAACATTGTGAATGTTTGGAGTGCAAGGGACATTAAAGGGCAATAATTCCATTGTTCCTTTGAATTTAGAAACTGATCTGTCACAGAGTTAGATAATTTTTAATTCTTTTATTTTAGAAATATTTTGAGAGGGCTTAAATAAACTCTTTGGGGTGACAGATGGAAGCAGGAACTGACAAGATCCCAGTTCACTGTGTATCCCACTCTCCCAAAAGATGTAGGTAGTCCTTGCTACTGTCCATTTTTCCTCTCTCCATTCATATCTTTTTCATGCTATCAGTGATGAGTTTATTTATGGGATGAGTGAACACTGAGGCATAATGGAGGGAACTGATTCTTCACTCTGTCCCCACAGGAGACACAGTCCTAGTAAGGCCCTTTACTGGCCACTCATAATTCATTTCTTTTTAACACTAACTGACAATACCTAATTTTGGTAGAGTGCAGTCAAGTGTCATAGTACTCAATGGTAAAGATAATGCAGTGGAGATAAAGAGGTTGATTAGATTTTGCTTGTTCTCCTTCCTTGACTGTGAAAAGTGTAACACTTGAAGAGGTAAAATTATTGTCAGTAAGAGCAACGTGACTTTTTCTCTTCCCTTAGAACATGTGTGGGAGGACCCTTGTGTGCTCTTATGTCACATCAATACTTTTTTCAGAATTTTTCTGTAACATGAGTCATCATGGATTTGAGGTCTTAGTGGACCAGTTTATGAATTCTTTTGCTGTTGAGAAAAGACTGTGAATTGGTTCTGCTTATATTAAATACTCAACATATACTGACTGAATTGAATTGAATGTCTCCTTTACACTTTCATACATACATTGCCCATACCAAACTGATCAACCTATTACCTGGAGAACATGAATAGTGTTACACAGATGTCATGACACAGCTATAATGGAAGATCAGTTTTTCTTTTGGATTTCAAGCATGAAGAGTTCTCTTGCTTCCTCAGAATCATCATGATCCAATCCATATAGAAAAGCAAAAAAATACGAACAAGGTAAGTCCCTACGAACAATACAGGTTTTAGCATCATTGCATAGACATATTCAACATTAACAAAGACAGGCTCAACATGGAAAGACTGCTCCTTCAAAAGTTTTCAAGCAAGAACTAAAACTAAGTAAGTATCCTGCAGTGAGCACCATATAATCAGGTGCAGGACAGTATGGGATCGGAAGAGAGGGCCCAGAACAGCTATAGGGAAGACCAAGACAAAGCCAATCAGACAATTGCTTAAGTATTATTCTCAGTACTTAAAGAGGGTAGGTATAGTAATTAAACAAACAAGAAGAACTTACTGTTTACCTCATAATGTATGGTCTTTTGATAATAAATTTGATTAAAAAAACAAATTAAAAAAAAACAAATAAGACCCTGCTCATTGTACACCTCATGCAAATTTAATTGAAGCTAGGCTTGGATAGTTTTAAATGTTGCAAAACAAGGTTCTTTTTTGTTTTTGTTTTTGGTTTGCTTCTTTGGTTTTTTTCAGAGCCTTACCATTTTTTAAAGAATTATGAGCAAAGCTAAAGCTAAGTGATTTGTCAGTACAAAAACACAAATCACAGAGCACATAAATAAATGAACACACAATTTCCAAATAGTATGGTGAATTTAACACAATATAACGCCTACCCTTAATTTTGCAGTAAGGGCAAGGCAATGCTGTTATCAGCAATAAGGGAAGGCAAACACAGATTCTTGACACAGTCAGAATTAAGCATTAATAATGTCTCCTTTTTATGTCTTAATTGGGTGTGATTTGCCTCTGATAGCACCTTTCATTATCAGTACAGCAGGGCATCTATGTGTTCCCTTTGAGGTGTCCATTGTTCTAATTATTCCTGCATGCTGCCCAACCTCAATGCATGTTAAATCACACCAGCAATGCATATCGGAAAAAAAGCAATATGCTTAAATTTATTACAGATACTTGTCAGCCTGGGATTGCTTTTAACTCTCTGGATTGTAAAAACTGTGTGGCTATTTTACATTGATAGGCATTTATATTGATTGAAGGAGAAAAAGAAAGTCTTCATTACAGGGACGCAAGCAGTAATTATAGAGTGGCCCCCGTGCTGGAGTGTATCAGAAACCACGCTCTTCTTTAACACTGTGTAGCAGGAGATATCAGTAGCTCCACAGAATACTCTCTTTGTACTGGTAATTGCTTACAATTAGACAAGGGAAGCTGGATCATGTCCTTTCTTCCTATCAGAAGTCTGATGCTGGGATATCAGGTATTGGATGTATTACAATCTTTTAAATGATTTAATTGTGAAAATCCATACCTTAGGATTTGTTTCTTTATAGAATTTGGCGTGATGATTAAAGATCTGACTTTGAACCCAGGCTCTGTCACTTACTAGCACTGAGAGCTTAGGGGAATTTTCTTTATTACCTAGACTCAGTCTTTTTAGCTGAAAAATGGGGTTGAGACATCCACCCCTTAAAGGTTTCTGAAAGGAATAAATTCTGGGTGCACAGTGGGAGCTGAAATGATGCTGGCATGATGATTCCGACATGTGTACAACATTATTCTTCACTACGATATGTTAATTTCTCACTGCTGACCTAGCAGTCTAACAAGATGTTTTCTGGAACGGTAGTAGAATTCAACACATAAATTAGCATTTTATTTTCTTAAAGATGTTTAAAAATCCTCTTGTCTGAGTTCACCCGATTGTATGTTCTCAAAACCCTGTCCTCTAAGCTTACCTTTTTCCCCTGTGTTTGGCTTTCCTATTCACTTGTCAACTTAGCTGAGATTTATGCTGCTGGAAACAAATTTGGGCACAGATCTAGCACAACGTGAGAACTTGGGCCAGTCAACAACTGGCCTGCTTACAGTCATCCCTGATTTAAATGCAAAAGGCAGAAGAGTGGATAAAATGCCCCTGGGTGGACTGCTGCAGGCCTCAGATGGCATATTTTTTTTCTCTACTTTTCACAGAAATTCTTCTACCTATGCAGAAATTCTTGGAGCCAGCAGCAGTACTGTTGTTTTCTCTATGAATGTCCACTTAACAGGGCTTTAGAGTTCTAGCAGAAGGATCTGGTTTCTCCTGTACAACTCTAGTATACAAGGTAAAGGGGACAGGGGCCTCCCTGGTGGTGCAACAGGTTAAGTGCAGAGCTGTGGAGCTGTCAGCAGCTGCAGCGCGAGGCCGATGAGATGCCTGCGGGGGGGGGGGGGGGAGAGACTCCCACATGGCGCAGCAGAACTCTCCTGCCTCGACCGCTGCTCCCCTCAGCAATGTATTTTGGTGGATCTGACTGTTCTGCTCCCTGCTCTGTCTTTGGTGAACCCTCTCACCGTCCCATACTTTTGGTCTGCATTCCAGCTTGTATGCACAAATAAATAAATCTTTAAAAACAAAAACAAAAACAGGGCCTCCCTGGTGGCACAGCGGTTAAGCTCTGGGCTGTGGAGCTGTCGGCAGCAGCGATGCAAGTTCGATGCCCAGCTGGGGAGAATCCCACATGGTGTGGCAGACCTCTCCTGCCTCACCCGCTGCTCCCCTCAGCAGTGTATTTCTGATCTGCCTGTTCTGTCCCCACTCTGTCTCTGGTGAAGCCTCTCACCACTCCACACCTCTGGCCTATACCCCAGCTGTATGTATAAATAAATAAATCTTTAAATTAAAAAAAACAAAAACAAATGTGGAGGGGGCAATGACAACTCTAGAGAAAAAGATATCTGGGTCCCAATCCTAGTTTGTTGCCCTTTAGCTGTGTGTGCTTCCACTTTTTTTCATCATGCTATGACTGTAATCATAGGTACATTTTAGGTATTTTTTGGTGAGAAGTAAATGAAAAAATAAGTATAAAGTAGTCAACAGAATATTTTAATGATTTACTTCTTTTAATGATATTTAATGATTTGCTATGATCTGTTTTCGAGGTGCCAACTATAACCTGCTTTTCTCTGTTATCAGGGAGAAACTAGAACATTAAAATAAGTTAAATAACATGTATTTTTCTGAGCTTAGAAGAAATACTTCGGAAAATTAGACACTACGCAAAAGCATTGATAGATTTAGTTCCCGTTCTAGAGCAACTTTACAAAGACAGACTTGTTTATTATTCAATTATGTCTTCAGCCTTACATTTAATATACTCATTTTCAGAAATAAAATAGTATCATAATTAAAGGGAATTTTTTTAAAAAACTGGCACTATTAAAAAGTCTACAAGCATAAAATTTAGAGGGTGAAATATGTACATAACACTTTGTCAAGTATTCATATTTTTCAGTAGCCTTTGTCATCTTGAACATGTGTGCCTTTATTACTTCCAAAGAAAATTGATTTGGGGTCTCAGTAATTACAACAAATGGATGTTTGTGTGATATAGAGGTTTGGCAACAAAGACCTAACTTGGGAACAATCTCTTCTCTATGTCTCTATCATTAACATATGCTACTAGTTTTTTTTTTAAATATAACTAAATAAAGTTGAAAATATAAAGATCTTAAAATCCTAAATCTTATCAGGCCAATCGGTGAGAAATTTTCAAGGAAATGAAGTAATGCCTGTTTAGTGATTTCATTTATTATGCATAATCTTAAGCATTCTTGTCATGAATGAAGGCAAGAGTCCCACTTACAGTCAGGACTTCTTTGATATTTCAGTTCCCGTCCCAAATCAGAAGATGGACAAGGCATAAAAACATACAGAAAAGATGACTGTCCTTTGACTGTATCCACCAGAAGTTGTTGGCACCAAATTCAGGTATAAATGAGAGGGATCGCTCATAATGTTAAATCTTTACTGATAAAACTGAGGTCTGGGAGGCACAATTTAGTCTCAATAAAATTAAAAGAAAATATTTTAACTAATTGAACATAAAGTATCTAAGATAGTAACAAAAAATTAAATATAGAGCATTCTATTTGTATTCATAAAAATTAATTTTCTATGAAAAATTTTTTCAAAATTTAGCCAATCAGTACTCAACTTCAACACATGTCTCTCTAATAAGCTGTAATACTTTATTTTCTCCTTTTTCATTATAATATCAAAAGGAAACAGTTTTTCTACAAATATAGTGTATTTATTTGAGATCCTATTTTTACTTGCATACTTGCAAATGTGGAACAAACCAATAAAATAACTTGGAGAGCAGTTTCCAGCCTCCAAATGGGGTTAAACTTGGAAGAAAATTGTAATTATTTGGCTTTTTACAAAAGAAAGCTAATTCCCCCCACCTTCTTCTCTTGCCTCTTCTACCCTTATTTACAGTACAGTGGGACTTTTGAGTGAAGGAATGGCAAACAGTTAATAAAACCTTTGATGGGTATTAATTACTTTCCACTTAATTACCTGCCATGTGGATCTTGTTGAGCTATTGATTACTGGCAAACACACATCCCACTGGGGATAAGTGTGATTTAACTTCATCCAAAGAGTCAATTAGCCCAAGTAACATAGGGAGAGCCGGTGCTGCGCCTCAATAGCTGGTGTTTCTTGCCAAGAAGTGTAGATAAGCCATTTATTTGTTCATTAAAACACAGTACTACTATCAACAGGAAGCACTTACCAGGTGTTATTGAGATTGGTAAAATGTCATTCTGTGTCATCCAAGATTAGCTGTATGGTGCAGAAGTGATATGGGCAAAGGGAATCTTTCTCACTGGAGAACCCTAGAGGAACTGGTGATGTTATGCAGTTAACCCCATAGGGGGATATATAGTCCTGGTGCAGCTCTCCATTTTCTAAAAATATGAGAGAAAGAGATATTGTTCCATTGGTCAAACATTGGTAGAAATTTGTACCTTTGATGTCCTTAGGAAAATTCATAAAGCTGATCCTCTTAAAACTTTATCCATTAAACTCCAAATTAGAATTTCTAAACCCTATGTTATGTAAGTCTTCAAAGTTATCTTATGTGATAAATTAAAGTAATCCTGTTAGATACAGCCAACTCTAGTAATAAGAGGGAAACAAGTAGATGATGCTTAATAGCAGGTTAGTGGTAAAACTTTGGTCAATAAATTATGCAAAGCAGACTTTCTACTGTGAAAAATTGCAATATTACTGAAAAAAAGTAGAATATCTTATTTAAAGTTTGCTCACAAATACCTATTTGCTTTGTTGAGAACTTCAGGTTGTGTTGGGCTAATCCTCTCAGTTTCAACACTGAATATCTATATGGTCTCTCTGACTCCAACTCTTCCTTCTAGTGCCTTGGGGTAATTTTTTTAGCATGATCTTTCAAGGTAGACCTTGAAGACTGCAAAATGTTAACTTGGTGAAAATGCGTATTTCAACCTCTGCATTCAGATTAGATGCAAGTGTGATTATTTTACATTGTGAGTTAGCTACTCCACCTTTTATCCTTTTATGGTTATAAAGATTTTCATTCCCACCCCCCCTCACTGATGCCCTCTACCCCTCTTCCAACTTCTACTTCTCCCCCTCACCTTCTCTGTTTCTCAAGGACGTGCAGTCAATTTCCCTTATGTTTTTGTGATAAGGTATGTATTTGCTGGAGTGAGTACATTTATGTCCATCATGCAGTACAATGATTAAAACATTTAAATCAAGAATTTAGCCTCAGTATTGCCCACATTCACTTAAGGTACCTTCTTTTTTTCTGACTAAAGAAGGAGATTCAAGTAAGAAAAGAGATGAGAGGTTACTCAAGCTAGTTATCCTAAGATTTCAGTTATTTGGGTGTTATTGCTCCAAATGGCACCCCTGTTGAAAGGAACAGAATGACCTGATGTCACTCCTATCAATTTGATCAGAATATCTTGTCAACTACAATATTGGCATTGATACCTAGTTGGAGTTCTCGTTTTTTAAGGGGCAATCTCCTGCAAGTCACTGCATTTTGGATTGAACATTTCCTGTGGCAAGTCAGTCCGTAAAAATGAGTCAAAACATAGTGTAGCTCCCCATAGGGTGCATGCTGGCTGTAGGCACAAATTCTGTATAATTCAGGATTTTTATTTGTCTCACTTTTAAAACAAAAATATACTGGGTTTTGGGTTGTTAGAGAGAGCCAGATTTTAGACTTGGGGAAATGGATATGACAGCTAATAGTAATTCTAAAACCATCCCTTTTCATTAACTTTGACAAATAAATACTCTCCTACAATTTAATTTTTCCTTTTCCTAGTCCCCCAAGCCTCTGTTTTTATAGAAGACTAATGCATCTTTAAAAAATTCCTAAGTAGCTGAACATAACACTTGTCATGCAGATTAGAAAAATGAAGCACAAAGCTGGTAAATTTTTAGTTTCATAGGATAGAGATGTGATTCAAAATTACTTTCTTTTCTATAAAAATGAATATATATATACATAATTATATATTATACATACACATTCACATATGAAACATGTATATGCATTATACATATGCATATATATCATACACATGTGTATACTGTATGCAATAAATGTGATTATGTAATGTGCACTATGTATTATATGTGTGTGTGTATATATATATACATAGATATGCATATGTATGTATATATACATGTGTATATATGAGAAAACTTTTTTCAGTTGTAGTGGTGTGATGGAATAGAGAGAAAATTTTAATAAACTCTAACAAATGGATTTCTACCTTATGCCAGAATTGAGGTAGATTTATTGTATATATATTATTATTTATATCACAAAACAGCTAATTTAGGTTGAAAATTTTGCCTCTACTATGCAGCAAAATGTTACCTAAATAAAAAAACAATGAATCTCTATCTCAAAATATTGTCTTGAAAATAAATACGATATATTGAAAGGAGTTTGGCTCAAAATTACTCAGGAAATATTGATATTATCGCCAATACAAAGAGTATTCTATAGTGCCGTTTAAAAGCAAAACTACTAAAAGCAAAAGCATAAATGAGAGGACAATCTATTATTGTAAAATGCAAATGATACCAATTTTCCAGTTTAGTCATTTATAAAAATCCTCTCTAATTTTCTTATAGGTCATGATATTATTAAGATATTGGCTACTGATACATTTATAACAATATCATTGACAATTTTCAAAATAGTATTGATACAAATAGAACAAAGTGCTCTGCTCCATGGAATTAATATTAACCACTTAAATACTGGAGAACTATTTAGCCCTGCTAAAATAATAAGTACCTGTGTCATCATAATTAATGTTAATCTGCTCTTCTTGATAGATAACTATCAAGTTCATCATTCTTCTGAGGTCTTTCATTATTCATGATAATAAAGCCATGACCTTATTATAGAGAAGGGTAATTATTTTCCTCTTCACTCTTGCAAGCAGGCAATGATCCAATTCCTTTAAAAAGAATATAAAAAATATCTAGTTTAGAAATAAAAAGACCAAGAATCCTTTTTCTGTTATACATTTACATTTCTGTCTTTTTTGATTTTGACAATGATACCATAGATGTAGAGTTTACAAGCATATTAATAACTGGAGACTTATCTTAAATTCACAGAGCTTAAAAAACACACCCATAGAATCAAAGGAGAGGTAAAGTTAATCAAAGGTCTGAAGAGTACTGTTATTTTTAGCATAGTACTTTCAACAAGATTAAAAAAGAGTTCAATAATAATCAATACTTAAGAGTTAAGTCTAAAAATCTTGCTCCTCACATAAAGAATTACAATTGGAGCTCAAACCTCCTGTTGCTCCAGTAGAAAGTTTGAAGGCATATTAAATGAACAACTGGGCCTTTATTTTGTTTGTAAGAGTGGTGGGTTACCCTTTCGAAGGTGTGAAAACTGCATATTGAACACTGTCAGTTAAAACTGTAGCAGCAATTTATGGGAGTAAATGACTTGATAGAGAACAGGACCTCTATTAAGATTACATTTTAAATACATTTACTATATTGAACTTTAATTGGTTAACCACTCTTAGCCCAGGAACTATACTTACATTAGAACCTGATGCTGAGAGAAGATAATTTCTTAGATGTTATCAGAATAATATGGTTCCTCAAAAGTCTTAAATAAAATCCTGCCAAATCAGAGACATCTATCTTGGAATCTATCACCTATCCTTATTTTTTATTCTAAAAGTCTTCAATAAATTTTAAGCATGTCCTTCAAGCGGCCTTTAGTACATATTTACATTTCCTTGCAAAGGCTGTAACAAACAAAATTGATCTATTATCTATTTATATCTATTTGTCTGTATCTATCAGCATTCTCATCATATAAATGTGGTCCCAAAGCTGTAAGTTTTGTTGTTGTTGTGGCCTTACTACAATTTGAACACTAGTCAATTTGTGTCAGGTCTTCTCAATGACTTTGCTATTCGAAACAAAATATTGAAACATTTAAATAACAAAACAAATTTACATATATCAGTAGTTCTTAACCAGAGATGTTTGCTCTGCACCCTTCCAGGGAAATTTGAGCAATGTTGGAGAAATTTTTGGAAACAGGTATTAAGAATTTATTGCATACTTGCCTTGTGTTTTAATACTTGCTGTCTCAAAATATCGTAGGAGATATTATTGAGGAAAAGGTCTGTTTTCTATTCTCTAAATTGGTATTTTCAAAAAAACTGTGTTACAGTATTTTTTATTGTATGTATAAAATACATAAAAATTTGTGTGTAGTATGTTTATATCCCAATCAGAAGACTAAACAATCTGAGTATTGTGGACTTAGATATATAAACGTAAATACTCTTTGAGTTCACATATAGTTACAGACAAAAAATTAAAGTATATGAACATTTTTGAGTAATACAGGATAGAATCTGTTACCATATCAAATTTCATAAAGCAAGATTATAGTTGTACAGAAAATGGACTGAATAATGTATATGAAATTCCAGAAAAGACTTCATGAGCAGAACTTGAACCTGGATGCTATGAATGAGATTTGCATAAGCCAAAGATTAAGACATTGGAGAGTAAACATAAAGATGTTAGGGAGTGTCTACATAAAACACAGGAGAGGGGAGAAATAATGCGCTTTCTACTATTTGCCGTGTTTTTAAAAGAAGATAAAGTCCTTATCATTTTAGTCCATATCACTATAAAGAACAAAGATATTTTTATAGTATATCTATAGATAGATAGCAAATGGATAATTATTTCTGTAATTGCATTAGCTTGTCAAGATGAAAATTATTTATGTCAATAATTTTGAAGGGCTATTATTGTACTGCATCTTGCAAGTAATTACTCTCAGTTTATATACCACACTTGGAGCTAAGATGTTCAACTGCCTAATTCAGAGTGCCGTATCTAATATGATGTTAAGTATTAAAAATACTATTTAAGCCAGATAAATTTATCTTTTTGCTAAATCAAATTCAAATTGCAGATCAATGACACAATATATAACATAAATTTCTTTATGCCCAATGAATTATGTGTTAACGATTATAATCATGATTATTCTTGCACCTGTGCCTTGTATTATCAATGTATTGAGAGCTACACAAGGTGTTGTGTGTTACACACTGCTGTGCTCTTTTTAAAAACAAAATTCAACTGAGGAAATTTTTAAATTTTCTTGGCTTTATTCAGCAAATTATTTGAATTGGATAGCAGCCAATTCAAATAGCAGATAGAAAGGAACTCCAGAAAGCTATTCAAGCAAGAGATTTTATAAGCAGAACAGAACAGAAACAAGAAAGTTGTGCTCAGAAAAAAAAGCAATTGGTTATTGTAAAGTTACTTTCTTTGTAGGAGATGGTGGACGGCTGTCACGTGCATCACTTAACTAATGTTGGTCAGGTGACCCCTGATTGCCTAGTTTTAGATTCCATTATTGGAAGAACTAATTAAGTCTTGACTTGGTGACTGGTGACTTGGGGCTTAGCATAAACGATTCCATTTGGGGTTTGTCATTTTGTGTTTACCAGACCCCTCTAAATGGAATTGAAGAAAATAGATATTACTATTTAAAAATCATGTCTACCTTATAAGGATGATGGTAAAATAAAGAGTCTTTTTGTTCTTGTTTTGCAACCATGCCAGACCGGGTAGGTTCCTCATTGGTTCAAACAGCCTCTTCGTTGTTTTAGCTGTTCCCATGATGTTCTCCACTGTACTTCGCCACAATCCGCCATAATCTGCTGTCTCCACCACTCTCCGCCACGCTCTGTTCTCTGCTGCTGCGCTGCTGCTGTTCTGTGACACCACCCTTTTATATGCAGTTTCTCCAGGCTCAGGTGTGCACACTCACGCATGCCCACACCCTACTCCACATGCCGGCCATCAGGCATGTGTGTAGGACCACAGGGATCTATTATTAATGTTAATGGTGGTGGTGGTGGGGGGAATCCTGATCATTCTTTCATTTACTCTACAGTTATCTCGAGAATCTTTGATAAAATGAATTTGTAAAGATGGACTGTGTAGAATTTGGAGTAATTATCCAATTTTCCTGGGAAAGGCAAATAATTTGGAATTCTGGTAGATGATGGGGAAAGTTGTGGCAAGATGGAGAAATAAATTCTGAGCTCTTTGGTAAAAAGCTAAAGCATGTGTTTTGGAAATGAACCAGAAAAGTTTTAATTCAAAATATCTAATAGCACTTTTCAAAGCTTTTGCATTTTTTTGTGAGTTATGTATTATCAATAACAATGTCATCTAACATTTACCTATAATCATCTATTTTCTAGTCTCCTTTAATTTCTCTAAGCCTAATGTCCATTCCCCAAAATGCTTTATATATTTACAAATTCCTGCTGGAAGTAATTTACACAATAGAAATAAGGAAAGAAACTGGATTCTACATCTTGGAGGAGCACCAAGCATGGATAATGAGAAAGTCCTGAAATGAAATACAGGAGTTGAGGCAGCTTAGATTCAAAACCAACCAGAAGATGGGTGTAAGCACACTGAACATTTGCAAAATATTCGAGAAACTACTGGACATACCCCAAGTTACAAAATAGAGCTTTGTGTTTACTAATCTAGATAATTTGGGATTGTGGCCATAGAAAATCTCACACACATCATTGTCATCGTCCTCATCGTTGTCGTCGTCGTCATCATCATCATCATCACATTTAATGCTGTTTGAAAAGAAACTGATTCTTTTCATATTAGGTCATGTGAAAAGGTATCTGAGAAATTTACCCTAAGATCCAGCTCCATTGAGAATTTCCTAGCAAAGGGTTCCCAAAGCTTCTGTTTCTTTTTCACCTAAAAAGTTCTGAATCATTTCTCTTGTGATTGTGCATTTTAAAGAAGTCACTTACACAGCTGTCTGATCCTGCAATGCAGCTTCAGCTTCTCTATTGCCAGGAACATGAAAATTGTTTATCAATGTTTGCTGAATGAATTCATTCATTAGCTCCCCTAGTGAGAAGAGTGATATCCTTTTTCTGTATTTATTCTTCTAATTCCTAGCACAGTGTCTTACTTATATCAAGTACTCAATAAATGCTCACTGTGTGAATGGAATAAGATACACGAGGCTCTGATTAAGTTTCCTTCTAACCTTAATTGATTTGGGACAATTTATAGGAAAAGTAGCTATGTTTTCAGTAAGATTTGAAAGATGCTAAATGTTCATTTGGCATAAAACTGTTTTCCTATAGGCTCAGTCAATTGGTGTGGTGCTCCAGTGTCTAAATTCAGTGCCAGGCATTTGTAGACTTCCGAGGATAAGAACTGCCTTTCTGCCTTCTCTGCAGGTACAACTGTAGTTGCAGTGGAAGGGGAGGGGAAAGTATGATTCTAGAGGGGAAAAAAATGCATGCTACCAGTTAAAATTCCATGTCCTGTCTCTACTTTAAATAATTTCTACCATAAGGTGGAGCTGTATCCTATCAAGAGAAAAGAATGTGATATAAGATCTGGCAAAATCCACTTAGCTCCTTTCTCACTTGGCTTGCAGCTTGTGATTTTAAAAGTTAAAATGCATAGCAGCCACGCCAAATCCACCACCGATAAGAGTTTTTATTTTAGAGCAGCTAGGATTCTAATGTGGTAAAAAGGTGTTTGAAGGCAAGCAGGACCTTGTTTTTTAGCTTATGCTGTAAACACAGCTTTGGGGGAGTCTCTTTGAAGTGCTGAGATCTGAGGTGGCTGGTTTTTGAAGCCCCCTGAGGTAGCACAGAGAAACCTCAGGTATCTGATCGTGTTTGCTCTTGAGTAAATCATCCTGAGCATCAAATAGAGTGTTGACAAACAAAATGAAAAAAGAGGGATTTATTTAAAAGAGTACATTGTGTTCAACACGATATTGTTAGAATTTATGGGATGCTAACTTATATTAGTTGCAAGAGAGGTGTTGCTTCCTGTTTGTGATTGTAAGAGGTATGGCCATGAAAACCCCCAGCTGTGTTATCTGTAAAACCCTGGCATCTCCACCCAAAGGAAAAAATGATCCCCTGATGAGAAGGAGCACTGCAGGGTTTCCTGATAACACATCAAGGGTAATCTAGATAAAGGAGAATGGCACTACAGGAGTGTGTGTCGCATCACTCCCTGGGCAGTGCTCTCTATCTGGAAATCAATTAAAGGGCAAGGCACACCAGATCATAGCTGGTTTGGGATTTCGTCAGCAGAGATTTGCATAGAAACCTTGCAAACAACAAAAACCTATTGTAAAAATCTAAGGATGGGGCTGATATTGGTGAAGAAAAACCTTTACTCCATAAAAATCTGACACATATCGAAGTTTCATTATCAAAAATTCCTTCTGATGTGCAAATCTGTTTTTCATTCCTGATAGTGTAACTCATCTAAATATGTGCAACATAAAAATCATTTGTGCTATGTCACTTAGACCTTTCCAGATGCTCAACACATGTTAACAAACATGTAAATGTGTGTCTGCCGGGGTCCTGTAAGATGTTGGTATGATTGGCTTCATCTTTGCTGATAAGAAAAACATCACTTGAGGGGACTGAGACTTGTCCCAGAACAGACATGACAAAGAATAGAAATACTTCTATCTGATTCACACCAAGTTTTGTTCATGCTAAGTAAGGTACTAGATACTTTATACACACTATCTAATTTATTGTCACCATCATCATGTAAAGATTACACTTAGGATTTTATTTTATACTTTATATACCCACTCGTGATTGCACAACAACCTAACATTAGAACCAACAATCCAAACCCAGCAAGTACAATGCCACGATTCTCAAACTCCTGCAGATCTGCTTGAAGATGATTCTTAAACTAGTTGCTCAACCAGTGTTATTTATAATCTCATGTCATTCCCACAGCTAGTATCCTGTTATTTCTAAAGGCTCACTACGGAGGGCAGAGTCCCTATTTCTCTGGTTTATCTTGGTTCCTCATCCAGTCTTTTTCATTATAGTTTCTTAAAAAATATTTCAGAATAAATAATCCTTGGTCCAACTGGGAGAACTGTATATACAATGACTCATCTTCATTTATATAATAGGCCTCCCCTCCCACATCTTTTCTTTCTTTTATATATTCATTTTGTCCTGACAAATATATTTTTTTAATTATTTTCCATGTGCTTTTGTTGTTGAAATAGGGCTCTCACCCACTCCCACAGGCCTTTACTTTTGTAACTTTGAAGGTCTTTCTGCTTTCTCTTCTATAAAACACATCTGTCATGGCTTTGCCTTCTCTCCCCTGAGTTTCAGAGCTACAGACTCACACGGGAAGGGTTGTCCATGCGTCTAGAGCACCAGGGGTTTAAGGTTTAAGCAATTTGACTGTAATTGCTTCTTCCCAGCAGTTACTCCTTGAAGTGGTGAAGGGGGACATTTGGTTGGTTCTCTATTTCCACCTACATAAATAGGTATTGGAGTCAAATCCAAAGACCATGGCGTATTTATCTAGAAATAAATGTCACCCCTCAAGATGAGAGTTTTCAGCTACACCTTTGTCCTACTCTTTTCTTGGTTCATGTTTCAGCAAAAACTTGATTCATTTTTTCCATTTATTTTTGATCTGTTAGTTTTCTGGTTGAAATAAAACATAAAATGTAATGCTGTATTACTTAAATAAATCACGTGATTTTTCTTATTTTCTCTTCGATTTCCATGATGCTTTGATATACGGATGCCTGTCTGCTTTACTGGATTCAACTATCATTTCTTAATTTGTAAGCAGAAGGCATCTCAGATATACTCTAAGTTTTTATTTCTCAAACTTCCTTATCCATTTTTGGTAAAGAACAGAAATGATGATTTTCAAGACAGAGTGGATAGATCTGTAAGTATATTTAGTAACGTTTTGTTCAAATTGTGCTTCCTTTTTATTTTATGCAAAGAATTATATATACTATATGGACTCAGCAATCAAGGGCTATCTTATACGAGTAACACAGCTTCACAAATATTTCAATGCAGAATTTAAAAAGTTTAAAGTATATTAATGCAAAAATAAATTATAATCCTATAGAAAGGCAATGAGTGAGGAAGGCTATTTTTATTTCTTCCATGACTATTTGTTTAAACTGTCCATGAATTCCAATGAGCCCAGTCAGGTGTTATGCAGTAAAATTTGGGTATGTTATACTGAACAGCACCGGATAAGAAGGTCACATATCTTCCTTGTTTTATATTATCGTAGATGACCCTAGTATATAAACCTATATACACATATATATACATATGCATACACACACACACACATATACACACACACA
Organism: Scalopus aquaticus; assembly: GCA_004024925.1. Taxonomy (NCBI): domain Eukaryota; kingdom Metazoa; phylum Chordata; class Mammalia; order Eulipotyphla; family Talpidae; genus Scalopus; species Scalopus aquaticus. The sequence goes on from PVIJ01000204.1 coordinate 94,032, forward strand.
ATGATTGGTGCAATGAAGGAAATGCACAATCATTGATTTAACTGATATAACCTAAAATCTTGTTGAGAAATTCCAGAAATGGCACATATAGTCCAAGCTGCTTGAGAAAATTTTGCTACTATCCTAAATAGTGGAATTTTACTCATTATATTGTAGGATTATAGGAGAAAAAAATAATTTTCCCTCTTCTAGAAGTTTTCTTAGCTGATCTAAATTCTAGTTAAGGGAGAGATACCTATTTTTTTGGATCTGCTGGGTTTTGATTATCTTCAGCTAAATAAATAGTCCACATGCAAAGTGACATACATTGGGGCATACTATTCTGTTCCCCTTCAATATGAAATTATAAAAGATTATATCAATTTTATTCTAATATCTCACCACCAATAATTCCCATATCATGCAGTTCATATTTGCATCCAAGTAGTACACAGAGAAAATTTAAGTGTATTGACTGGAATTTAATTTTATTCTCTTGAAAACATTAGTTGACTCTAATGGCATACTTTCTCATTATGCTATCTTTACACTATCTTTACTGAAAGAGTGACTGTCCGATTTTTCATTTAAATCAGCACACTTTGAAAATGAAATGGGGTCCTATTAATAATTGCACTGATTTGATAGGCATAAACTGAGTCTGTCTTGAAAAGGTGGAACATACGATTTCCATTCTTACAGCATAGATTGTAATTTAAGGGAAGAAATATATGTCACCCCCAAATATGCCTCTTTGACATAGGATTATTTTGAGTTGGGTAATTTTAAGAAATAGCATGCATAGAAAAAGCTCAAAAAGTAAAAAATAAAATAGAAGTTACCTCTTCTAAGAGACATTTACATTTTTAAGATAAATCTCCATTTATTAGAGTGTCTCCAATGCAAAGTGGAGGATGATAAAATCTGTAGCAATGCTAATTAAGGGAGAAGACAATGAATTAATTCTATATAACAACTACTAACTGTCTTTTGCCTGATAATCTTGATAACCGGCTCCTTGCCTCCCCCCCCACACCCCCTCTTTTGTCTTTAGTGGAAGATGATATTTTAGTTGGTGATTTGGATTATTTTGGGGAGTTACTCAGTTTTTCAGGAAATCTTCCATGTATGCAGGAGAAAATACATGCCATTCAATTTCTGTTTGGTTTTCTCTTGTTAATCTCTCATTTATTATAGAAGAGTCTTCAGCTAAGAATCTTAGAAAGATAGCGAGAAAGCTATTTTTCCACCCCTACACAAGCAATTCACACATAATGTCAGTCTACTAATTTCTAAGGACTTGGTGATGATAGACCTAACCTCTTCTTATTGTGAGTACATAACCAAGGGGTCCCAAGGGGCCCCAAACTATTACAGGGTGCATGCTTTTAAGGGATTCAACTATCCATTCACACAAGGCAAAGGAGGTAGACATAGTGCGAAAGATCTTTAGTAGAATAATGTGCATAGAGAAGAGAAGAAAGAATATTCTAATAGTTTCCCAATAAAACTCCCCAAATTACCCAATGCTTATGAACAAATGCTTAGCCAAATAGAATTGGGGTGGTTGAGACCCGAAAGCTTGCCAGAAGTCTAAAGTACCTGTTGGTGAAGAACAGCAAGAAAGAAGTAAGGCAGGTCTGGGGCAAAAGGAGCAAAAGGTAATTCAAAATCAAATATTGGCTGTCACTGTCTCTGCAAAGGACAGCCTTCCCAATTGCCTTTCATGTACATGTCTCTTTCTAGTGTTTCTACATGTCTCTCTGTGCATCTTTTTCCATGTCTCTTCTCCAAGTTCCTGGATCCAAATAGAAATCCCAAAAGCAAGATCTCCCAGAGTCCACCTGCCTTCTGTCTTATATTGCTTCACCTGGGTGCTCAACTCTGCCCCTACTTCCCAGTAGCCCCTTGCTCAGGAAATCCTGTTCATGGCACACTATGACTTGTAGTCCAAAGTAGCTGTATAGAAGGAGAAAATGCCACCTCACCCTGTCATTACAAATTTCAGAAGCCAGAAATGCCATATCAAATCCAGTTCATATTTTTGTTATGATTTACTTTGTATCCTTCAATGTCTCATTAAGGTATATAATAAATTGTCCTGTATCCCTCTGGGTTCTTCTCAGGCTGGGCTAGTAATCAAAACAGCATCAGGTGATTAGCAAAGGAAATACAATTAATTTTAAAATATATAAATGGAGAATTCACATGGTTGTATATTTTAAAGAGATCCAGGGATATTTACCCTGCCACTTAGGACCATCAAATAGGGGGTAGAGGGGGAAGGAGAGGAGGACTTCACATGATAGACAAAACAAGACAAGAATCTTAGACAGAGAGAAATGTTTACTGATAAACCTAGAACCAAACTACATTCTTCTAGGTCATAAAAGGGAAAGTAGTGATTGCTTCTTCAATTAGGGAAAAGGTTAGGATAGAGAAATCTCTTCTTTGGTTAGAGACAGGCTATGGACTTAGGAAAGAACAGAAGCTTCTCCTAGTCTTCAGGTCCCTCAGTGCTTTCAAACACAATAATCTGCATCCTTTAAGTGATGATAATAAACTTCTGAGACTTACAGAACATTGATTGACCTCTAGCTCTCATACCAAGCTGACAAAGGCCTACTTTGGGCCTCTTGATAAAGTCCATTTAAAAGTTTGAATGGAGCTGATCCCATAGTTTATACTAGAGGAAATCTGGATATAACTAGAGAAAGAAGATAGAGGGTTGTTTCAGCTCTTTATTTAAATCTATGAAGATACCTTTCTACCCCTTTCTAAGAAGTCAGTAGGGAAGGAAAGGGAACATTGTTCCTGGATGATTTTGCTATTCCCTACACAGCTATTCCTTTAGTCTGCTCTAAGCTGTAACTATGCCCTGGGTTATCCCTGGGTATTCTGTTTAATTGCATGCCATTTCATCCTTGTTCAGTAATTATACTTGTGCATGGTTGTAAGTGAAGTGATTTTCCTATATGTGCATTAAAGTTAAATTTTTCTCCTGGGAGTTAGTACATGTGCCTTCTAGTGGCATCAATAAGGAGCATGTGTGCTTCTTCCTGCCATGTGTGAGAGAAGAATATGGTCAATTACGATAGTGAAATTTACTAAATGTGATGATAAACACGTTTAAAGCAGCTCAACAAATGATTATGGATTTCACACTTTTGTTAATTGCTTCAATTTCTGACTGAAATAAAAATTTCCACTTGCTTTAGTATTGTGGGTTGTATATCTCTAGAAAATATTACAAATATCCTTGAAGTATCTCTTACTGAGCACCTTACTCTTTTATTCCAGCATTTTTGTTCTTGTAAATTTCCTGTAAACTGACCACTGCTTTTAATTTACTCCATAAAAATGTATACAGAGGGGCCTCCCTGGTGGCGCAGCGGTTGAGCGCTGCGCTGTGGAGCTGTCGGCAGCGCAGGATGCTGCGATGCGAGTTCGATGCCCAGCCAGGGAGAATCCCACATGGTGTGGCAGACCTCTCCTGCCTCGCCCACTGCTCCCCTCAGCAGTGTATTTCTGATCTGCCTGTTCTCCCACTCTGTCTCTGGTGAACCCTCTCGCCGTCCCATGCCTCTGGACTGTAGCCCGGCTTGTATGTATAAATAAATCTTAAAAAAATGTATACAGAGGTAAGTACATACATACACAGATAAGTACTTTCATATATATGTTTTTATCCTACAGTTCTGATGTCCAATATCAATATTCATTATTATTTCACAAATTTATTGTGATTTTGAATTTCTTTATGTTTAAATGCAGATTTGATTTTCATTTCTTCTTTCTCAATACTTCACCTAATTAATTCTCAACTGAAATATTGATCTTAGGGAATTTTTCTTTGATGTACCCTTACCCCTACCTCCAGACTAGTTTGGTTATTCTCTCTGTATTCTTAGATTTCTCTCTGCTTTTACAATACAGGATTAGTCACACTGTGTTTTAAATATGTTTTCATTTCATTCAGGTCAGCTATACCCAGTAGAATATATTTTATGATTTGATAGAATGTGTCTACTTTGCTTGATATTTTATTCATAGTGCCTTACAAAGAGCACACTTCATAGCACATGTTCAAAGTCCATGTGAGAAGAAAAGAGAGTATAAAATAAAGAAAAGAAAGAATTTTCTTAAGATCTGTTCCAACATTTCCAACATCAGTAGTAATGTTGATGATTCTGTGGATTGTGATGACTTCTTTGTGGGTATGATATTCAGCCCTAGGCTGAGTTTTCAATAACAAATTCTTTACTCTGAATTTAGAGGGGCTTTTACTGCCATATATGAAATAAACATTACGTAACCCTGTGTTCCTTCTATTCTTCCCTTTTGTCCTTTTTACATCCCTCTTTCCTGGGTCCTTCCTATGCCTTCAATATCTTTGATTCATGGGTATCTGTTACCCAGATTGATAGAGAGAAGACAATGCTAAGTACTTGGCACTTCATAGAGTGTCAATTGTAGCAGTGTGATATCCATAGAAAGGGGAGGTTCCCAGTTCTCTTCCCCACCCAAGGAAGGATGGAGCTGAGCAGCCAGGAGAGGCTAGAAAGACTGGGAGAAGGAAGGAAAGAAGAGGATAAGGGGGAGTTTGGAGGAGACGTAGAGCAGAGAGACATGTAAAGAAGAAGCCATGCTTGCTTCTCTGCTTTGGACTTGTATCAGGGACTTGGGGAACATAGAAGGAGACACTTGAAAGAGACAGAGATGTGAGTGAGAGACCCATGGGAGGATGAAAATGGCAGCCATTATCTTGTCTTGTACTTTTTAATTTTGCTCTTTTCATGCCAGACTTGCCTAGTCCCTTCCGCCCCTTTCCTCTGGGATCCCCACCAGGAAGTTCCTTAGACTTGTGGCAAGCTTTCAAGCCTCAGTCGCCCTGCTTTGGGACAGTCCTGTTTGGCCCGGAATTTACCCAGGAGGGACGGATAACTTTAGGTGTTTAATTGGCAACTATTTTAACTATATTCTCTCCCTCTCTCTATTGCACACTAATCATGTTAAAGTTCTTTTCTATTGAAGGTCTTATGCACTAAGAATATGTTTTGTCTTTATGTGGCAGATGGCAGAACTCCTTTAGAGCAGGGAAGTTTGGGGATCCTTGGGTGGCCCTCATTTTGCCCACTAGCACAACTATTCTGTTCAATACTGTTATAGAACAAATAATACTTTACTGTTTCAATTTGTTTGTATGTTTGTCTTTTCTACTGCCCAATAAAATACTTGAAGGCATCGTACTATGTTTGTACTGGTTATCTTTTTTTAGTTTTTCGAAGTCCAATCTCTACCTTTCATTCTATTCTGCGCTTCAGAATGCGTCTGGATCAGGTACCAGCAGGAGGTCCAGGGTGGGCAGAATGAGACTGGGATTGGTTCATTGACTCCTCAAAGTAGACCCATTCCATTGAGGGGTCTCTAGATTCTGTCCTTCAGACCAGGGCTGGGAAAAACTCCCTACCGTTATTAGCTCTCCAGTACTACATCATCCTTATTCCTTAACCAATTTCTTCTCTTTTACCCAGTTTGAATGTACATTTCTTGAATTCATATTTGTTTTCTCAGGGCTCAGCATAAATTTTACATTTTTGTTGAATGAAAAAAAATGCATTTTTATCCAAAATTCGACTCTACAAACTGTGATTCCTGTTTAATGATCTAAGTTCAGAAACAGCAGGAATCAAAAACAGACATTGAGCATTATTTCTATTGAGATTCTGTGGATGGTGAAAAAATATTAAACTCTACTGAAGGCATGTGTTCCTTTATATATAAATAAATCTTTCCGAGAGCATAACCTTTCTGTGTGGCCTTGGAGAGAAAAGACAATCTTTTTGAGACAATCTTTCTTCAACTTTTCTTTAAAAGGTGTAACTTACTGAATTGTTTAAGTTTGATCCGTTGCTAGTAATAAAATTAGTAACTGAAAATATTTCCATCTTGAATATCAAGAGATATCTTGGAAAACATGCAAATAAATGAAGGAGATATTAAAAAGGCAATTTTGAAACTATGCTTTTCTTTGTGGAGTTTAGTTCAGTGCAGTGTTACATTTGGCTGTAATAAGTACTTTTCAACTCTTCCCCATGTATGAATCAACTTTAATTACTAAAGAATGGTTTCTATCCCATAGAAAGCAAAACCTTGGTAGAGTTTCTAATGTTCGTTTTTAGTTTTACGTCCGTTCATATGTTCTTCCTTTGAATACAATTCTTATCCTGTTTTGTTTATTTATATTAAAAAATCACTTGAACACTGATTTTTTTTTTCTCCAGATATGCACTCATTTTTCATCCTGGTGTCCATTAACTATTTGTTGTTTGAATTTCCTACTAAGGGAAAGGGGCAGAATAAGTCACCCCATAGAGTACCACTCTGGCGGATTGATTATTTTGAATTAATATTATTTAAGAGACAGCTGGTACAAGGATACTCTGATCTTCTTCTGTCCCCCATGTAGGCAAGCAGGAAAAAACAAATCTCCCTTTGTGAAAGGATAGAGAGAAGGTAGAGAGTCTTCCTTATTACTACAGATAAAGCTTATTACTTCTTCACTAAAGTACTACCCAAGGTTTTCTTTTTGTTAATTCCTAACAAATCTATTGTGTCTTTGTCTAAAATGCATAAAAGCTTTCTGCTGTGGTCATGTCTTGGTGCCTCATATCTTTGGTGTTCCTGTATACACTAAATTAACTTTTTTTCTCCTGTTAAATGGTCTTAGGTCATTTTAATTGTTAGATCAGCCAAATAACAAAGAAGGGAAGACAGAAACATATTCCTTCCCATCCTATAAACTGTAAAATAATTTCCCACCTTTTAATTTTTCCTCCAATATGGTCAATTTCTACAGTATCTTATGTTTATTCAAAGGCTGTAGAAACTAGAAAAGAATTGCTGATAAATATCTAATGGTTACATTATTATCTAATGATAGCAAGTGTGTTTTGTTCCCTATGGACTATAAGACAAGAAATTACTTTCTTGTGATTTTTATAGTTTATCTGAAAAGATAAATGTGTACAAAAGTGTAGATCAAGTATGTATAGATTTCTTTGTTTTTATTTGTAACTAGAATAACTATAATGTTTCATTACTATAAAGAAGACAACATATCACGTTAGTTCCTCATGTAGTTTTGCTGTGCCTAAGTCAAAATCCAGAATTCATTAGCTCCTTCTGGTTCTCAGTTGCCCATCAGTAAAAAGTAGATGAAAGTAATAATACTCACATGGTTGCTGTGAAGATTAAATTAATTAATGAAAGCAAAGCCCTCAGAATATTTTCTGGCATTTAGTTAAGTGTCCCAATATGTAAAGCATTTTCAGTCTGATGTCCCAAAGCATTATTCTGTGCTTTTCAAAATGCATGGGTATATTTCTTTTCTATTTCATTTTTGCAAAGATGATATCATTTTTACGAAATCCTAAAAAGTACAAGTAAAGGTTTCACATGTGATTCATCTCTTCCACAAAGTTTATATCTACCATGACAATAATTCCTACATTTTCAAGTATGCAATAAATATGTATAGAGAGAAGAAGGGATGCATTCTTAAGAGTATTTGTAAGCAGTATGAATTGATAATTTTGAAATTCTCCATTGCTTGTTTCTAAAATAAAATACTTTTATCATTTTGCTAAAAGATGTAAAACAAGCTGTAGAGTTTCAATTAGCCCTTGGAAAGCATGGCTATTTTCATGAAGTGTGAATGTTGCCTGAGAATGGAAACTTTAAAAACAGGAACTTCACTGAAAGTTAAGATTATACAAGGAAAACAGGACTGAGAGAAGATTAATCAAATCACAGTTCTTTAAGTGTTATCAAGATGTTACCTACTTTGTACAGACTTCACACTCAGGGAGAGGATGGCAAAGGAACATTCAATTCCCAGGCTTTTCTCCCTGGGGTTAAATAAAAGAAAAAAGAATTACAAAGATAAAATTTTACAACTAAGATTGTATAAGAACCTTTGCATAAAATAATAAAAATAAAATCAGTCTTGCTATGTGTTCATAGGGGAGATGTTTCTCTCTTTCTGTATGTTAGGGGAAATTGAATATTTTTAAAGTGCCCTTAGACAAGATAATCTGTTAGGTTCTTTACAAACCTAATAAACTTTGATTATCAGCATTACTTTTTTTTCCATTGGAGATAAATTATTTGTAATCATTGATAGTAACTAGACTTTCTAAACAGCCAAATAGAGGCATTTGTTAGATTTAAAAAAAAAACAACCTCATTTTTTATTATATTTGTGCATGACAAGAGAAGGCATTTATGAATTAGAACTATAAGTGCTTTGCCAAACATTTATATCATTTACATATTGCTCTGAAGAAAGCAGTTTTTGCAGCTAAGTTTTTCAACATTAAAGGGGTTTTGGTGAACTTGAAAGATTTTTTTTTTTTTACTAATAGGAATGGATCTAAAGTGTGATACCACAAGGTAACTGCATATTTTGTTGTTTAGCTGGCAAATCTCAGCCTGGAATTCACTATGGTCAAAAAAGGTGAAGAACTAGGAGTTTGGCTTCTGTGGGTGCCCCGCCTTCTTTAAACATGCATTTTATTTGCATTGTTCAAGTGATATGCCGATGGTCAAAGAATCAGCTAATTTGGGATAGAATGAAAAAGTTATTTTAATTTCTTTTCCAGCAAACAAAACAGAAAAAAAAAATCCTTTCTTCTCTTGACACTGTACTTACAAGGTAAATTTCCCAAATTCAAAGATGAGGGCACATAAGGATAGACAACAAAGTTTGTTAGTCTACAGATGTGATGTTTAAAAAAAAAAAAAAAAAAACTCTACAGGATTTCCCAAACTGTTGTGCTTCATTTTAGATTCTAGAACTATCATTAAGAAATTTCTGCTTTATCTGTGCCCTATATTTCACTCACTCTCCCCTAAGCTATTGTTTGCGAGCAATCAGGTACCTAAACTGAAACCCTTTTATTTTATTTATTTATTTATTTATTTTTAATATATATTTTTATTGTTATTTATGTCTTTTACTTTGTATTCCCCTTGGGTAGCCCACCACCAATTCACCCGTGATCCATCTCCATGGTCCCTTGTGTTCTTTTCTATTCCATTTTGTGCCCTTTTCCTTCCCTCCCCCCACCTCCCCCCACACCGCTGATTGTCTCTCTCCTATTTGGTTTCCTTATAGTCCTGTTATCAGTGAAACCATTCGATATTTTTCTCTCCCTATATTTCACTCACTCTCCCCTAAGCTGTTGTTTGCGAGCAATCAGGTACCTAAACTGAAACCCTTTTAAACACCTGTGTCTTCATTCTCCTTACAAATACATTAAGCTATTCTCCATATCCTCTGCCACCAATGAGCATAGTAAATCGAGTGAATGTGCGAGGTGTTATTCCTTTACAATTTGCACATCCTCAAGTAAAGACACCTAATGTAAAGGTGAAAGTGTTGAAGAATCACCCTGTGACTGTGTAGCTCATGGAGATGTGCTGCTTTACCCCAATTCTCATTTTGATTTATTTAAGTTTGGAAAAACAGTATTAAATTAGCAAAGACAAGCAATGAACAAAGCCCTAGAGATGAATTAGCCATTGTCTCTGGTCCATTAATCTCCTCTTCAATTCTAGAGAATTGTGGTTCACCCAGACCCGAAGATCAAATAAAATGCCTAATTGGGAAAATCCTAAACAAGTGTGTCCTGGGGAGCTTAAATTTATTTGTCACCCGCTCAAACAACTGTGTTGTTTATATAAGACTTTAAAACCTTGATACTTTCCGCTACTATATCTTAATCCCTGGTTCTTTATGCTCAGGAGGGCAATTTAGAGTTGTTTTCAATTAACTGGAATGGAGAGGGGCACTTATTCCAAAAACAGATAGCTGTGTTGTGAGTATTTTGCCAAACATGCTGAGTGGTTTAGATCTAAGCATCAGGTTTGGGACATGCTCTGGAATCTCCTTGACGATAATGATATCTGCTCTTTGGCACACTCAATATCAGGAATAAATGGTTAAACATATACACAATTAAGGATACAATGTGGCAAGGAAGGTTCAGATGCTCAGACTATACACACATTAAGTAAGGAGTTAAGAAAATGTATCCCAGGATACCAATTCATATCAGACCATGATTTCATTTAAAATCTGCAGATAATATGCACAAAATCAAGGTCAAACTTTTTATTTATCATGGCACAATAGAGTGAAATTCAATGTGCTGAGTTTTTTCATATAGGAGTGGGGCATATATCTTCACAGCCTAAAATGCAGATACTTTATGTTTAATAGAAAATGCCCAAGAACTAGAAATTGCATTAAATAAATAGCAGTAGAATGACTATACACAATATTAATATATACTCTGTCTCAACAATGATTTAAAGTAGCAGCTATGGTATATTGCATTTTATTAATTACACAACTAATTAAAAAATAAATCCTCACCATGAACCAGGGGTAGATAATATTACTAGTTTTATTGTAAAGGTGAATAATTGACAGCTTGTAGAAGTTAGAGACTCACCCAGATTGGTCACCTGGTGGCATCACAAGTCATTGTCAAGTCTGTCTGATTCCAAAGCCAATGCTTTTAATACTAAACTACGTGACTATTACCCACTAAGGTTACAGAATTATTAAGTGTTTGTTGAAATGTTAAATAGAGTAGAAGCTGAAAAGTACTGCTGTGCTTAGGAGAAACATGTGATTTAGATTTGGGGAATACATGAAAGGACTCTCTAGCTGGCAATGTTTATGCAAAAGTGAAAACTCACTTTAGTCTGCACTGTATGTTTAAACTGATTTAGTTGTAGGGCATTTACCTTACATTGGCTTCTTCTAGTTCACCTCCTTATTTTCAGGTGTGTTAGTAAACTTTTCTTTCAGCTGCAGTTACTATTACTGGAGCGAAATATTAATGTGCTTGGGAATGCTGCATATGGATCAAGTCAACTTATACATTATACTGACTTTATTACTCTACTATTGATCAGCAGCTTAACAATAGTTTGCTAAAAAGAAATATTGGAGCAGAACAGCTTATATTTAAGATGAAGAATAGAGAGTGACATTATGTGATGATAATTATATTGGTGATTTGCCATAAAATTTTGAAATATTGTTATTATATAGGCATATCCACAGCTATTTGACTGGATGATACATCAAATGGATCATTTAAAATATTTAAACATATAATAATCACATGACTTCATAACACATTGTTTAGTTAACAAGGGACTTTCAGTTATGGAGTTTTACTCAATTCTCAGAATAGCTTTGTGGGTTATATGTTCTTATTGTTCCTGCTTTACAGATGAGGAAATAAGACACTCAGAGGTTAGTGACTAGTTTGGCCATCACAATGAAATATTACTTAAAATAATACATGAGTAAGGGAACAAACGTTGGGATGAGAACAATTATCAAAATATTGGGGTGGAACATAGAGATGCTTTATTTATTCTACTTTATCTTTTATAAAATTATCAATAAGGGTAGGTCTGAAACACGCAGGTCTTTGCATTTTCATCTGTTAAGGAAGTGAGGGGTAGAGAAAAGCAGCAATTTCCATAAGGGACAGGAAGATGATACTGACAGCCAGTAATATAATATAAATATATAAATATATATAAATATATAAAATATATAAAATGATATAAAATTTCTGTCTACACCAGAAGTTTCTAGTGTCAATTATGCAAACAGTTTGAAGTATTCAAAGAATTTAAACAATTTTAAGTGGTTTGCTAATAAGATTATCAAATGTTAAGAGTGATAAACATTTTGATTCCAAAATATTTCCTGCTCTCTAAATACAGCTAATTAACTATATATCAGTGAGCGACACATGTCTGAAAACTACTTAAATTTAGAATCTCTTGATTCAAATAGAATAATCTCTATGTGTATTAATTAATGGAAGGTAGCATGCACGAGTTGCCCATATCTGATGTTGGAAGGCCAGTGGGGCCATTCCTTGATCCTGAAACTACACTTATAACAACATAAACAGAGAGTTCAGGCAGATGATAGAATGATTATTTAGCTTTTTGCATAAATAATTAATTATAATAATTGACTTTGCTTCTGTTTGTATGTACTCTTTTTCCAGTGTTTAACTGCTGTCTGCCTTCTATAGAAACACTCTACGAGGGAAGTATTATGAACCTCATTGCTTCCTTAATTCATTTTAATACAAATTTAATAAACAGAAAATTTATTAATTACATTTTATGTACGAGGCACTACTAAAATCTGGGGATAGGCACATAAGCAAAAACGGACATAGTCTCTTTTCTCATGAAATTGACAAATATAAACTACAAGACATTAATCAAGTCATGCAAAATAACTTAATGTGGATGTATTATTTTACTAAGTGCTAATGATGCTGCATGCGCTGTTAATTTAGACCTGGAACCACCATAGATTCTTGTCCATGAAGCCATGAAAAAGGAATTCCCAGATATTTTAGATAAGTAAGTAGAGAGAAACAAACTTGAAGAAAGTAAAGAAAAGTTTATTTAAAGGAAGAAAGTAAGGACTCCCAGGTATGCTGTACTTGGGAGGGGCAAGGAAGCCATTGTGGGCCCATGTCCAAGGATATTTAAGTCTTTTTTGCCCCCTCTATTCTAAAATCTCATCCTCCTACTTTGTGATTGGCTCTTTCTCCTAGTGGCTATACACCTCCGGACAGATGTGCCCATTTTCCCAGCTCTTATCTTATCCCCTGTCCAAGGTCTTTTTCTTTCAAATTTTACTGTCTTTGTTTAGTCCTCCTTGACTTTCTGATCTCATCTTTGGAATATGTTTTGGTTAGCACTTTTTAGAATTTACTGTCCTTATCTCAGTAGCCTCTTTAACTCTCCGAATTCCTGACCCACACTGACCCTAAAGTTGCCTAATTAACTCTAGCTTGCCTGGGGACTCACTAATAGAAGAGAGGTATATTGTATTCTGTACTATGAAAACGTAGGAGTGGAGAAATTAAATAAGTCTGGAAGGTCTGGAAATGTTTTGGGGAAATTAAAATTGAAAGAAGGATGACTAGGAGTTAGGTGAAAAGAAAAAGCACGTGGACCATAGTTGTAACACATTTAAAAGTCACCTGTCAGGGGGCCTCCCCGGTGGCGTAGTAGTTAAGCACTGTGCTGTGGAGCTGTTGGCAGCGGTGACACGGGTTCGACACCCGGCAGGGGAGATTCCCACATGGCGTGGCAGATCTCTGCTGCCTTGCCCGCTGCTCCCCTCAGCAGTGTATTTCCGTTGATCTGTCTGTTCTGCTCCCCACTCTGTCTCTGGTGAACCCTCTGGCTGCCCCAAGCCTCTGGCCTCTACCCCAGCTTGTATGCATAAATAAATAAATCTTTAAAGAACAAAGTCACCTGCCAGGGAGAAACATGACAAATGTAGTAATTGGGGAGCCCAGAGATGATGATGGACAATGAGCCTGGAAGGATGGCTAAGTGTCCAACCCTTTAGGAGTGCAGTTTTTTAATTCCAAATGTCCAATCTCACACATGTTCAACAATTTGAATTCTTTATACAAATGACTTTGCTAGGTGTGATGCTTAACTTTATATGTCATCTTGGTTGGGCCACGGTGCCATTTATTGATCCAAACACTATCATGGATGCTTCTATGAAGGTGTTTTCTCCATGAGACTTAACCGGCGTGCTTTGTATAAAGTAGATTATCCTCCTTGCCATGGGTGGGCCACACCCAATCAGTTGAAGGCCTTACTAGAACAAAGACTAACTTCCCTTAAGAGGAAGGAATTCTTCCAGCCCATTGCCTCTAAACTCAAATTGCAAATAATCTCTGGGCCTCCAGGCTGCTGCCTATCCTGCAGATTTTTTGCTTTGCTAAGTCTCCATAACTGCATGAATCAATTTCTTCAAGTTTCTCTGCTCCTCCCATTTACATATATATGTCATTTTGTAAGCTGTGTTTCTCTAGAGAACTCTTGAGTAGCATACTAGGGTATTGTAAATGTGGGACACATACACATCTGGATACATAAAGCAGAGTTAAAAATGGATAGCAAGAATAAGTAAAATATAGCATGGTAATCTAATGTTCAGACAAGTGACTTAAAGAAATCTCTGAAAGGGTTATAAGAATGAGGAGGTGCCTAGTTTGACTCAAGGTGCTGGCAGGACTTGCATTGGGATGGAGGACGGAGGAAGATAGCCCAGGGTAGGCAAGAACAATAGTGCGGAGGGAGAAATATATGGGGGATGATTGCAAGATGATCAGTGCCAAATGCAATGGAGGCTTGGGGTCATAAATGTGCACACCTGACATCCATTCCTATGAACAAAGAGACAAATTGGAACCCAGAGCTCTTCTGTTACAGACAGATGACACTGTGTGCAGGAGACCTGGATGTGTGGCAACCTCCCAGGAAAGGCAAGCTGATAAGAATTTCTTTATGAATTATTCAGGAAAAGAAAATTAAATAACGAATCCTGTAAGACGGTCTAGTTCTGTCTGGACTGTTTTCACCTCACAGGGGGATACAGGATAAGATGAGTCGAGCAAAAAGAAAGTGAAATAACCAGTCAGCCAAATATAACCAGAGACACAGTTCTTGGACTCCCAGCGTGTGGACCCGGTGGAGAGGCACTCCTGTGGGAGTGGTAAGCCACGCTTCTGTTCAGGGGATGCCAACCTGCCAGAGCAAACTGCCCTGCCTCCTTTACTGCTCTTTCTGCAACTAGGTTAATCCTTTGAGTTGTTTCTTTCTTGCTTTCTGGAAAAGAACTTGCAGACAATTCTACTATAGGTAATGTCCGGGAAAAGTTCTTTTATGTGCACTGTGGTGCTTGGTGCTATAAAGCTGGTGAATTAGCCAACTCTGAAGTCGTCAGCTCTGATTTGTCACTCAGTGGGCTCAGTTTATAGAGGCAAAGAACCAAGCTGTCCCATAATGGGGAGGTAGAGAATATATTTCTTATGGGCTGCTGTAGGCAGGAGTTTATTTGTTCCGCTGGTCCCAACTGCTCTAAATAACAGATTAGTGAGTTTATGCAATTGACATTTAACCCTGGGCATTAATTAAAAGTGGCATGCTGCGTCATTTGGGCAAGCATGGTTAGAATGAGGTGATGATACTTAGAGAGAGCAAGCTGTGAAAACCTTTTAAAAACTCTTTCAGATACTTATGATGTACAAGTTTATTTAATTTAGTGACACATATAATCTGGGGCCAAAATAAATAACATCTCCCAATTGAATGGCATCTTGCCGTCAGCTGCTGTGGAGGTAAGAGAAGGGGGATTGGTGGGTGCTGCCATTATTCAGCTTGATCAAAATGTATATTAAATTTCTAAAGTAAGCAGGCACTGTGTTCTGTAGTCCATCTGCCTCATGTGTTTGTTACTGTTCAATAATTGTTTATTTATCCTTTAATAGATTTTATTGAGCCAGTTGCTGGGGTACAGCTGTTGGCCAACAGAGATGACGTTCCTATTGCCTTGGAAATTACATTTCCAGGCAGCTAAAAAGACAATAACCAAAAGTGGAGTATAAGTTTCCTGATGACAAAGGTTTGTGTCTGTTTTATCTACTATTATAACTCTGTCGTTAACAGGAATAGTCCCTGACACAGCATATACACAATAATGTTTATGAAATGATTGAAGGGTATGAAGATTGAAAATTAGAAAAATTGAGTTACTGCCCACAGACCTCCATGCTGTGTCTTCTAAATACTATTTATTTTCTAAAAATACTCTATTGTTTATACATTTATCTTCAAAGGGGAGAATTATAATTTTACAGTTCAGTTCTTTCCCCATGTGATTTCTTGTCCAGAAATTGCAATTTCTTTTTATTGTTTTTTTTTTTTGAGGGTGTTAAGAAAATTCTAAAATTAAAAAAAATTCTGAAACACTGACTATATAAGACATATTCTTTTAGGTGCAGTAGATTAATAACTAAACAAGAAAAACAGTCCTTGCCACTGTTGCAAAGGGGGGAGATAGATAATATATAGGCAAACAAATAAGGATATATGAAAAGGACATAGAAATAGTTTAATGAAGAAAAAATAGGAAAATGTAATTGTGAAACAAGAGGAACTTGAGGGTCAAGGGGGAGTTCGCTGTCGCATCTCAGGGTGGCAGTATTGGAAGCGGTACAGATGGGGGAAAGATTACCCAAAGTCCTCCATGAAGCAATGAGAGCCTAAAGGGCCTACACTGGAAGTAATGTGCAGCCCCCATCCAAAGGCAGTCTTGTATTATTAGCATAAAGTACAAAGGTGGGGAAAGCGTGTAGGGAGTGTACTCACATGGGGGATGGTGTTGGGATGTAAGCTAGGGTGGAGTGACTAGGGGCTATTGTCTGGGGGGCTCCATTGCTCCTGCTAGTCAAAGCATGTACTCTCTATTCTAATATCTGCCTGCTGTTTTTAACAGAGACTGATTTCCCAGTATGTTCCTCATACTGTAACAGGGTGGTCCCCAGGAAAAAGGGTGTGTCCCAGGTTCCCTGTCCCACCCAAGGTAGGGTGGAACTGAGCAGGATATAAGAAGGTAGAGAAGAGATGACACACACAGAGGAGACAGAGACACACAGACAGAAGACAGGAGGTGGAAGAAGGATGGAAAGCCAGAAGAGGTCCCAGGAGCAGAAAGACTTGTAAAGAAGCTGCACTGGCCTGGACTGATTGAAAGAGATGTGGGTGAGAGACCCGTGGGGAAGTTAACGATGGCTATGTTGATTTTGGTTTTGATTTTGCTCTGTTCCTTCCAGAATTGTCTGGCTGTTTCTGAACCTCATGTGTGGATCCCTGCCAAAAGCTGTTCCAGACGTGTAGCAGGCTTTCAAAACTTTCTTTGGGCCAATCCCGTTTGGGTGGACTTTTACCCACGAGGAGTTGGATAACATTGGGTGCTTGACTTAGAAAATATATTCTTTGTCTTCTCTGTCTTTCCTAATTGTATTAAAGTTTCTTTCCACAAAAGGTCCTACATATTTTGTATTGATGCGGCGGATGGCAGAACCCATTTAGAACAGGGCAGGTCTGGGGTTTCAGGGGTGCCCCTCTCCCTGCCCTATAACAATACCAGGACTTTTGTCCTTGGTGAGAGGCCCCCTTCATGGCCCTACACCTACCTGACTAGCAGGAACTCTGGGCACCAAGACAACATCCCCGAGAATAAGGAGGGCCAGGGGTCCCACAGTTCTTTCTGCTGATAACATTTGAATCGAGATGAGACTTGAATGATGATAAATATCCAGCCATAAAAGTATATCATAGAGAACAGTGTATGAAAAAAAATAGAGTATGAAAAAAAAAAAAGGAAAGTGCTCTGCTTTTAAGCTAGCAAAAATAGTGTAATTTTGGAGAGCAAGTAGTACCCCAGATGGTTTGCTGATTTCCCCTACCAACCAAGAGTGTCCCTATGAAATCTTTCATAAGTCCAAATGTCACATAGTGATGCAACAATTACCATTAACTTACATGAAAAAAATTTTAAGCATTCCTGGACCCCAAAAAGTAACCTACCAAATCACACCAAAAAGCACATAAATTTTACAATCACACTAACAGATAGTAAAAGCAGGAACGGTATGATAAATTCATAGTTGGGATAAAATATTTTCTAGAGAAGGAGTTGGTATCTCTCACTGCTTGAGGTAGGATTGCTTTAAAATAGCTACTATAAAACAAACATTGAATATTTATTTTTGCATTTTGTCATAAAGGTTTTTTTTTAGATTAGTGAAAAAGGTATACCAACACAAGTTTTTAGTACAAGCCAAATATGTAACACAAACTTCTGAAAAGGGCAGGGTGCCTGTATGTAGAGAAATGGATTTAACAAAGTAAGAGAGAATGGGATTTGCATTTTATTTACATTGCAATGGAAAGCCTTACATGACTTGGTTTTGGTGAGTAAGAAGGTCTTGTATAACCTTGGAAAAATCACTCTAGCTGCCATTGGTATGGACAGAGAGTGTAAAAATTGCCTGATGGATGAAACAAACAAAAGACTGTTGTATTGTTTTAGGCGAGAATCAATGGCGGAAATAATGATATCCAATCAGAAAAACATATTTTGAAGACAACTAGAGAGAATTATGAATGCATTGGCTCTAAGGGTGTGAAGAAAGCAATCAAGGATGACTTTAGGTTTGTGGATGAGTAACTGACTAGGAGATACAGTAACACAAGGGGGGGGGGAGAGGAGATATAATTCTGCAGAAGTTGAGCCAAAAGAATCAGAAGTTCTGTTTGATTATTTTAAGTGTCAATGGTATTAATGTTAAATGAAGATTTATATTGCAAATTTATATTGTAAAGTAAGCCATAAGCATTGGATCTATGTAGGTAGATAGGAATCTGGAGGCAGTAGTGATTTTAGAGATAAAAATTTCAAAGTCATTAGTGTCTCTGTAGTATCTGAAACAATGAGACTGAGTGAGAACCTTTATGAAGAAGTAGATGGAGAAGAAGACAGATACTTCAGTGTGTAATTCCTGGTGTCAAGGATGCAGAAACTGAAACTGGAGAATATTCAGGAAGGTAGGAGGAAACCTGCCATGAAACAATCTGTTATTGAAAGAAAGTGCTAAAATAAGAGATCTGAAAGAATAGGAGGGATGTTTGAAATCCTTACTTGTAGCTGGTGTGTATTACTGGTGAATTCTAGGTTTTGCATCTGATCATGGAAGTGGGAAATCAAGGTTGGATTGAGGAAAGGATCAGTGAGGATAAGGATATCTAGGGATTTGGAATTCAAAGTGTTATGATTATGTGCCTGGAGTTGTGGAGAAAAAGAAGTGGGTGAAATTGCTGTTCATGTCATTGAATTATGTTGCAGGGCATAATTCAAGGAAGAGAAAAACTAAAAGTGGTAAAGAATTGTCAAAATATGATGACACATATATCAAAGAAAATGAAATTACTGAAGGCTAAAAGAAATAGTTTGGAAGTGTCAACAGTGGATAATTGTCTCAGATGGTTATGCCTATTGTCTGGGAAAATTTTAGTACCTCTTTTTACTTTTAAAAGCCTGGAGGGGGCCTCCCTGGTGGCGCAGCGGTTGAGCGCTGTACTGTGGCGCTATCAGCAGCGTGCGATGTGAGTTCGACGCCCGGCCGGGGAGAATCCCACATGGTGCGGCAGACCTCTCCTGTCTCGCCCACTGCTCCCCTCAGGAGTGTATTTCTGATCTGCCTGTTCTGCTCCCCACTCTGTCTCTGGTGAACCCTCTCGCCATCCCACACCTCTGGACTGTACCCCAGCTTGTATGTATAAATAAATAAATCTTTAAAAAAAAAAAAAAAAGCCTGGAGGGTGGGTGTGGCATGGTTTCATACCTCTGAAGAGGTGTGATCCTAAGTCTCTAAAACATATACAGTGTTGTAAACCTAAGTTACTTCAATAAAAAAAAAAGGAAAATGTGTCCTTATTTTAAAATGGTCACCTTGATAAGAGGATACACATCTTTTCTTCCTGAAGTACATGGGCTATGAATAAGAAAAAAAATGCAAACCACTTTTACCTAATGGAAATGTAAGCTCACTTTGCTCCATGGTCTGTCACATTTCTGCTAGAACTAAAAGGTGAAGGAACTATTTAGAGAACAGCAGACTTGTTAGTAATAGCTTGAGAGACTCAAAAGACAGCCAAGAGTCTTGGGAGCTGGGGAATAAATGTCTGAGCAGGTCATTTAGAGGATGCACAGAATAGAGTGAAAAGCAGATGAGGTTTGGATGCTCGATGATGACTAGTCCTATAGAGCAAAGGATAGCAGGATCGAGTATCTCCAGGTGGTTTACTGCTTTCATATAAAGCTGTAGATTTTGTAGAAACTGAGCTTATACAGTAATTGGGGACAGTGGATATTTTGGTGTCTAATCACACTTTGGGGAAAGAACTATCTCAAAGAAGCAATGGATCATAGAGATCTACGTTCCATTATTTTTCAGTCATAGTATAACAGAGCCAAACCACTCACTGACTTAGCCTCTCAATTTATTCACTTATTGACTATATATTCAATAAAAAAATATGGATTACTTGGGAATATATTTCCTTAGGTTAAATTACACAAGAGGGAGTTCAAATGGTGAAATAAACCATAAGGAAAGTTAAGAGATAACTACCTTAGGATGCATTATTTAATATTAATTAATAATATTACATTAATGATTGCCATTTACTGACTGCTTACAATAGTCCAGGGACTATTCAAGCAGTGAATCCCTATTTATTTCATCCTGTGAAAAATGCCATAAGGTAGATATTTATTATCATCCTTTTACACGTGAGGGGTTAAGAAGTAATTTGTTCATTGTCACTCAGTTGTCACAAACACAAAACACAAACTGTTCAAAAAAGGGGCTAGTTCTCTTAGCAGAGGCTATCAGGGAAGGTCTCTAGAAGATAACAATCTTTGAGTTGGACCTTGGAATACAGACAAATTTGAAATGGCGCCAGGGCAATATGAACAAAGATAGAGGTGATTTTCAGAAGGCATTTATATGAAATACAACTACAATGACTGGATTTTAAGTGGGTGAAAGGCACGACTGAGAGTGAAGACTCAAAACACATTTTAAGGCCAAAATGAATGTAACATATACAATAAACAAAAATCTGCTAGGAAATAAGAAAAACAAGAAGTAATTCATGAACTGTGCAGCGATGTAACATTTTTAGAACTCTTAAGTTCTGTTTATTTTTTTCCCCAGTTGCTTTTTCAACCAATTTCCATTCCCTGCCTTCAAATAGTTGGCTCTATTTTTGTTTTTTAAATCCTAAGTCCTACAGTGAAGTAAGGAAATAATTTGGGGTATGGATAATGTATCTTATTTAGTCATGAAAGGACAATAACTTTTTCTGGACACTGAACTTCTCTCAAGCTGCGGGAGGCGGGAGACAGGCATGAAGAGAGAGGCTACACACGTGACTGACTGAGGTGCCGTCAGGGACATGCTGAGATCACTATGAGGAAATCTTATTTCTGTTAGAGGATCAGGGCAACCTAACAGGAAAAGTAAAATGTGGCCAAACAAATAAGTAAATAATAACCATGAAGGGGACATCTGGATCTAAAAAGGTATGTTGGCTGTGAGGTTGGACATAAGGATGTATCTATCTCAGGATAATAGGGGTGTTGGGAGTTACAATGTAAAACCCAGAGCTATTTAATAATTATCCCAATAATTTAATGACACATTGTTTTCAGTCTGTCATTTGGATCAACAATCAAATTGAATTGAATCTTCATCAGTATAATTTCTATGAATTTACTACTGCAAAAGGTGTCAGTTAAAAGAATCCCTTGAGGACTAAAGCAAGGACACTTCTGAACCTATAAAACACAGGACATTCTCTTGGTATCTGCAAGTTATTTTCCTACTCTGCATATACATTCTGTAACCAGAGAGACACAAAAGAATGTCAGAAATTTCCTTAATGCATGTATTCGACCTTTGTCTTGAGAATTCCATCTTGTTAAACAGATTTGACACTGCATTAAAATTTCTCACAAATGGTTATGTTGTAGCTGAAGAAACAAGATATTATAGGATTCATATTTTGACCTAATCCTATTTATGTTATAGATCTTGGGTGTGGGTAGTTTTATTTATTTGCTTTCTTTTTTTAATATATGTTTGGTTTTGGAGAATGGTGTCATCTCTTCCATCTGCCTACCTGCCACTCGTTTTTTGTGTCTGAAAATAAATATTTCTTTTAGGATGCCTTTTCTGACTTCTTGTGTACTCCCAGAGCACTCATCACAGCACTCACCATACTGAACTGTAACCACCTTTAACTCCACTGTAATCTCCTTCATACTGTTAGCTTACTAAGGAAAGTTTCTCATGGTCATTCTTTCTTCCTTTCTATTCAACACAGAGATTGACAGCTATTAGACCCTCAATAACTATATCTTGCATGAATGCCCATGGTATTTCTCAGTAAGGAACTAAGAGTGGCATCATCTGTCCCTTGTGCAGGCAATAAGGGATGTATGTCTGCAGAGGATGTTAATACAATAATAAAGTCAATCAAAAGTCCATCTACTCTTTATTTTGCCTTATACCAATACTGGTCAAGAATGTCATGATAAAATACACCTCTCGGTTGGGGCAGAACCCTCTCTCCGTGCTCTACCACTGTTATTTTCGTAGTGAGAAAATGATAGAGTTTGTTATAGCCTAACTCTCAGACTCTTCCCATAGCTTTTTCAAGAGTCATTGCCTTCTAGAAAATATATTCAGAAAGAAGAGGGTTTATTTTATGTGTCTAGTGTGTATATGAAATATTGCTTCACAGTCCTCTGGTGTTTCTTCGCTGCTTTCAGCCTTCCTAAGACAAAGTCATCCTGATAGTTACTGTCTGGAATTCATGGATTCAGTCCCCTTGGACAAGGGGAGGCACCTGAAGGTGTGTCACATTTCCCTTTACTGCTGACCACATGGCCTTAAGGTTCTCCTGAGATTGACGAAACGTTAGAAAGATCTCTTCCTAATCTTAGGCCTCTGATCTCCCTTTTCTTAGAAAACTTGGAATAGTAAAGTTTGACGTGTGAATTTCAAATATCAAATACCCCTTTGATATGTAAATTTCTACAACCCATAAATGTTTTTATCCAGTGCAATTTTTCTTTTACACTTACTATGTTTTTCTCAATAAAATTATAAGAAAAACAATGTAAGCTTAAATTAAAAAAAAAACCCTCCAACAAACAAAATAAAAACATTGAGAAGGAAGCTATGAAATAGATCTTAACTAAAATATTCTTAATAACGTAAAAGCTTCTTCATAATGGTGTGTTCACTCACAAGAGTGCCTCACTTTACAACTTTATTCCACTGCATTCAGGTATGCATCGAAAAACCAAATATGATAATGGCAACAATAATGACATAACAAAAACCTCCCCCCCCCTTTTTTTTTTTCTTCTGTTGCCCTGAGATTTAACATGTTGTTATTTCTTCCTTTTGGGAAACTTCATCTTTCATCTTCAAGAACTATTCTTCCTATAGTTTTCCTTCCCACAGTTCCAGTGTATAGCACATTTATTCAAGCCGCAATATTCAGCTAATAGTACCTTGACACTCTAGGGACATCTGGGGACATGGCACATTTCGGGAAATATTCCCTGGTAGGTGTGCGCTCTCCACCTCCTCCTAGAGTTTCCACCCCCAGCCTGAGTTTCAGACATGATTACTTATTTATCAAGTGTGTGTGTGTGTGTGTGGGGGGGGATAACTGCTGAATCTCACACCCAAATACATTTCCTAAATGACAAACATTTATTCTCAGAGACAGTACATTCTAAACCCACGTGGAAGAAGAGAAATATATTCCCCTGCCTCCGTAATTGAGAAGGCTGCCACTTTCACAAAGTCAGATCTGCACATTATCATGCAGAGCACTGCTAATTTTTTTTTTTTAAATCTCAATTACTTTGTGCCTTTTTGGCTGGTCAAGAATAAAAAGGTGACACATTCTGGAGTCAAATACAACTCCTTTTTCTACACAAATATCTAAATGCAGCTTTGACAGTATTTGCAATTGCTGTATTAAATTTTAGCTAATGGCCATCCTTAACTCTTTTAGAGGGAGAGCATATTTTACTATTCTTGTTCATGTGAAAGTACAAACAGTTCATTAAGGACTAAGACTGAAGATAGACGTTTGGAGTGAACAGTCACATCTGGGATGGAGCTGGGGATGTGAGGACCAAAATGAGTGTTGTCTCAGCAGGGAGAAGAGATAAAACCACTGGAAAGGGTGGGAAAGACAGAAATTTTAAGTAAGGAACTGCCATTTCACCTGAGGGAGATCTGCTCTTCCCCCACTGACTCCGGGGCACACTTCTGCAGGCCTGGGACAGAGAATGCATACTTCCCAGGAGGAGCAGAACCTATTCTGTTGTTCAAAGAAGGGCTCCCTGAAAGCTGGTGACATGTTTCAGCAGTGAGGAGAACCAACTGTCTATCCCTCACACAATCCCTGGGCTCCTACGTTTGTTTGTCTGTGCCTGCCTTTGGGAACCCCGGAGCCAACTATTCCTCCTGACCGCATGAGATGGGGCCTGACCCCAGAGTGTGTGGAAAGAATCTGTGAGTAACCACAGAGAACTATCGTTAGAGCGGTTTTTTTTCTGCCTGCCTTGGGGAGTCATCACAGATCTGGATCTCTGGTGCTTTTATACTCCTGACTCCCCTACTACAATGAAGAGTGCAGGCCCTTCTGCCATATCATTACTAACTTTATCTGCAAGGGGTTCCTAGATCGATTTCAGAAAGTCAGGGAAGCCTCCTAACCTTGCCTGTGTGACCTCCAGACCTGGGACCAGAGTTTGTAGTCATAAACCGATATTAACCACAGTGAAAATAGCCTGAAAACAAAGGACACCCTAGTAACTGGTGACCAGCATGGGGAGTCAGGAGTGATTGCCCCTCCCTGTAGTCTGCCATCTCAGGCTTACTCTGAGCCACCCAACATACTACTGCTGGAGAGAACAGAACTCCTAGGGAAAGGATGTAAAACAGCAAAATGGGCAGGCAAAAAAATACATGGCAATTTGAGGCCTCAAGGGCCTCAAATATGACACCAAAAGGAGGGAACTATTTTCCATAATCCAATCTTAAAGATATACAATCTATTATCTTCCTATCAGACAGAGCATTTAAAATTACCATAATTAATACATTTAAAGAAATAGAAGAAAATGCAAGGAACAAAATATCATTTAGTCATCTAGGTCCCTGTCTGGTTCTAGAAGACAGAGAAGATACTTCCTAACAGAAATGAGCATATAGTCTTTATGCCTTTCTTAGAGTTTGGGACTATACCAAATGGTATTTCACTGACAAAATCATTCCAATAAATATTTGGAAATCAAAGTCATTTTCCAAATGTTTTGTTAAATTTTTGTATTATCATAGACTTGCCATTGTTAGCATACCTAATTGTCACTATGCTGTTATGTCTTTGGGATTCCAAAACTGATTTGGAAATTGGGAGGACATATTCTCAAAAAACAAGTATCTTTCTCACATTCACTATAGTTGATTGGTTTGCATTTTGATTTTGAGGATAAAAGTTAATGGACACTGATAAAACTGACCAAATAAGTATAAGTGGATGAGCAACATTTTTATGATTTTTTTTTATTTCTACAGAGCATTATGATAGCATTTTCATCCAAATAATGCATTTAACTTCTTGACTTGATCTCTTAGTTCTTTATCCAACTGTTCATGCTCTGATAGACTACAATTCAAGTGCCAAATTTTAGTTCTGGCCACTCTTGATATTTGGTTATCTGTTGTATCTAATTTAGGTTTTGATTAGCCTGTCCGATTCAGACTAATTTAAAATCTAAATAGTTTTGTGATGCTTATATAAGGAAATGGAACTACCACCATAACCATCTGATTTTGCTTCCAGATTAAAGGAAACATGTATAAACATCTAATAAAAGTCTATATTGTATCTGGAAATTATAGTATTTATCTGCTATTCTTAAAAGACTACGTATTATTACTGGGCTAAATGGAACTCAGTTCGTCATTTAGGACCCTGTATGGTCTGAGAGAACAGAGAGGATATTTTCTAACAGAAATGAGGGTGTAGTCTTTATATAACCTGTTGCAGATTTATTTATTTATCCTAATGTAATATTATTGCCAGTGTTTGTGGTGACAGTTTCCGGGTGTACCTGGGGGATAACATCACCTTCAGTGTTCTTTACTTCCAAAATATTCATTTTGTTTTCCTACTTTAGTACCTCAGTTAAAAAATGTAAACATGTTCTCTGCCATTATCAAACCAGAGTAAAAGGCATGATTCTCTAATTTGATGATTAGAAGTGAACAATATTATGACCTCCTTCCTGCTACTTACTGATCTTGAGATGTTAGTGTGGGTCTCAGGTTAGTTGTCAGACAATAAGAGTGGTGGAATAGATGATGTGGCAAATATTCTTAGTGTTTACTAATATCTCTGTTTTGGGCTCCATGCTGAAATACAGTTATGCCCAACTGAATTTAGGAGTGACTTTATGACTTCTTTGAGTAATGATACAAAAGCTAAAGTGACATACGCAATGTTGGTTTATTTTATTCTCTTCCACAGGAATTGTGGAAGAATATGTGAAGATTGAGGGGCCTCAAGATTGAAGGCATTTGAAATGCTAACCCACCTCATAGGGGGCAGCTGGTCCAGGAAATTTTGTCTAGGCTTTGCTTGAATGATTAACTTTCACTGTGTTATCTATGAGGTTCTGTAATTTGTTACTGCAGCATTACCTATACTATTCTGAATAGTGTAGATCAATTCAATAGTGTTTTTCATTTCTATGAATTAGTGAGTCCTGATAATTTGTGCTTGCTTCATTTTATTTGGCAAGAAAGTAAGTAAGGAAAATCATAAGACTATTACTTTAAAACATATTCTTAGGTATAGAATATTGAATGCTTCAGAAAAACCAGTCACATCTACTACAGATTTCTAGTTTACACATATATGTCTTTGAAGTTTACTATCGAGCTTTATATCATGCAATTATTTTATCATCTTTTTTTCTTCTAGCAAAGAGGTGCTTGAATTAGAATAAGCTTAAATGGATAAACAGTGTTCAACAAATTTGGTATGGACACTGGAATTTAGTCAAGCTTGAATAATTCTTGACATGTAAATGTCATAATGACAGTATTCATTTGCACCGATGGATTTGGTTTTGGCCTTTTGAAAGATGGATATTATATGGAATGGAGAAGGTTGTTAGCTCCATGATGGAAATAAAATGTCAGCTATTTGCTATATTGTCCATCAATAGTTCAGGGTTGTCAACTTTTTAGGCCTGGTTATATATTACACAAAAAACAGCTGGAAGAATAGGATCTAGTTCAAGCTAGTGTTACACTACTAAATTATTCTTTGATGTTATTTGAACACTTCTTATGACTTTAATCTTTTCTTTAAAAGTACTGGTCTCGATTCAGGGATATTCTTAAATATAACATATCTTTCACTTTTCGCTATAAAGTGTTAATTTTTAGTTTTTGAGCTAAAACTTTCCAGAAAAAAAAAGAATACCAGTGTTTAAATATATTGATCTGTTTAGTATTTATCACACTTTATGCATTCCATTCTCTTTCTGAGATGCTAGTAGGCTATCTATCTCAGTATTTGTCTTAAAGGGACACATTCATATGAACTCAGAATATATAAGAAACTCTAGAAGTGAAAATATTTCATAATAAGACACTTTGTTTTGTTCAAAAGCTCTTTCACTTCTATGTAAATAGAAATAAATTACTCACAGATAGTAAGCAACAATGTGAAGAAATATAAGTAATCTTAATTCCAATTCAGTCTCTCTGCTGTCTTCTTTTTCTTTCAAAATCATTCCTTAGGTAATTGTTAATGCCAAATTACTATTCATTTCCCACAAATTAAAGTTGCAACACCAAGCTTCAAATGTTTGTTGAATGTTTATTCATTCCAAAGTGCATTATCTTCATTACCCTAATTATTGTTGCTGTATGGCATATTTTCTTCTATCAAATACCAATTACTTCATTTAAGAAGCCCATCTTTCTCCACTAATCTCTAATATTTCCTCTCTTATTATAAACTTTTTAAAAATTGAGTTTATAGCTGAATTAAAAGTATTTTACAGTATTATCATTTCATTAATAAAATACTGAGAATTAGAAAAGACTCAATACTGTTTTCATGCTACACAGTTTATATTTATAACAAGGCCAAAGAATATTAAAGCAGAGTTGGAAAAACACACTAAGTGCCCAACAAGAGATGATCAGAATAAGAAGATGAGGTAGCTATAAAAAAATGGAATACTACTCAGCTATAAAAAATTGAAATGTTCTTGTAATCTGCAATAACATGGACAGAACTGGAAGAAATAATGCAAAGTGAAATAAGTCAGATGGGAAAAGACAAGAAATAAAAGAAAGGGCCAAGCAAAACCAAACCAAAATAAACCCCAGAAATCTGACTGCAAAATTGAGGCTATCAGATTATAGGGAAAAAGGGGGACAACGTGGGGAGAGGACCCAATATACCATGGTGGAAGACTATGGTTGCCTTCTTGGTGGATGTGGTGTGGTAAAATACATATGAAGAGGTGTGAACTTCTACCTATGAATCAAATACAGTGGTGTATATCAACAATACCTCAAAAACAAATAATTTTAAAAAGAATTTAGAGCCTAATAATTTTAAAAAGGGGAATAAAATAGAGTTGGGGCATAAACATTTCCTAAGTCTCTCTTTTCAAACATCTATAAAACACAAAAGAATGTCAGGTAAAGCTGCTACTATCTTGTGGGACATAAGAAGGAGAGTCATTGCTGAATTGGAATGTGGAGTAAACTGCTGAAGGATAAACATCATTCTTTGTAAGTCAGAGCAGAGCAGGTAGGTACAACTCTTTCACCAATAAATACTTTACCTGGATCAGGAAATAAACTTAGACTTGATATTCTCTATTTTGCTCTTTGCTGAGAACAGAATAAAGAGACTAGGATAATTAGCTATATTCATCAAAAATAGAGACATAAAATTTTTTGTTAATAAGTCAAACATATAACCATAAAGGGATTGGGCATAAAAGTTGATAGAATCTCAAAATCAACTTTATTTGCTAGGCATGTTCTGAGTTCCCTGTGCACAGAAGCTGACTGTCAATGTACAATGTGTGCTGTGTAGCGGCTCTGAGCTAATAGCACTGACAGCATGAGAAGTAATTGGCCTGTTATAAATTACAGGACAAACTTATGATTTGTTATTCTAGAAGGAGAAGCCTATGAGAATCATGCCAGGTGCCCATCATAAATCAGTGTCAATATTCATGATTACACCTGTGAGTAAACGTATTTCATTTTTCTGTACATCCAATAAATTGTATATCTAGACAGAAGATTTATCCACCATTAGATAATGATGGCTGGTATAGAAGTAATTTTTCTCTATATATTTTTAGTGATGTTTGCCACCTTTCCAGTAACAAAGATCAAGAAAAAATGTTAAGCAGCACACATTTAACATGCTGGGTATTGCTTTATTTAAATATCATCATATTTTAGATTAGTAGAGAAAATGAATAGAATGATATTATGTGATGAAAAAGCAAATGAGACTTATTCGTATCTCTTTCTTTGTCATCTTTAAGGGATTTATGCCCCACTGGTTTGGAACATTTTTCTTTCTCTATCTGGAATCACCTGCTGCCATTTTTTTCATTTTATGTTTTGAGAGGCAATAAACTCAGTAATCTACTTTCAGCCTTATTTCACGATTCATGCTGTAAAGGATCTGTCTTCTAGATTAGTTCAAACACGTTTGGAGCCTAAGAAATATTTTCGATCGTCCTATAATTTTCATGTTTTAATCCATTTTTATTGTCCAATGAAACTTACCCCTTTGAACTAATTATTGTATATGGACAAAAGATGTTATTTTCCTATTGCATATAGTTCAAATGGCACCCATATGAAACTTTTAAGTGAATGACACTGTTTTCATTGCTCACTATTTCTTCAATTTAAGTTCCCTTAATAATTTGAGACAAGACATGAATTTTCTAAATGCTGCCTAAGGGAGATTCACCATTGAATGTACACCACCATATGGGAACATTTACAAAATAGTATATATTATAAAGTTTTATAATGTTTAATTATTTAAGTATGATCATTATTTTTTTTAATTAAACTGCTTTCTAAAAATATGATTGCTATTTCACAAGTTCATCCCCGTAAGACAAAGTCATCAGACAACCCACTCAAGAGTAAGGAAAGAGGAAAATATTGTATTCCTGACGGGTACACTGTCATTTCTCTTTAGGTCTCACACATGGACTTCTGTAGAAAGAAATAGTACTTTAATTTAATATTGCCGTGGCTTATAGTTTATCTTGATTGATTCAAATTACTCTGGTTTAAGATCAACTCCAAGTTTTGCTTAATATGATTTGTAATAATTTTGCCCAGTGTTTTTCAATTCTTTTCATAGTCAGCCCTTCAAGACATCTTTTAGAAATATTTTTTTCTAATTATCCTTACTCAAAATACTAATACCACAGATATACTGCATTTCTATGTATGTAATTTATGCCTATATATTTAATGCATAAGAGGTATAAGATTGTTTTCACTCATCAGAAAACAAATTTTACCATTTGGGAGGCAATACTGCTCTTTTATGGAATAAATAATTCAGTTTTTTCATTGAAAACAGTTATCATTTGCACATAGAAAGTCTTATGTAAATTATGACATTGTTTAAGAATGATGAGATTGAGATATATTCAGAAAGAAGAATGAGAAGGATCAACCATTTACTAAGCATCCACCAATTTGCTAAAACTATGTAATTTGTATATACAATTTCATTAAATTTCCTATAGTCTACAAAGTAAATGCACTATTCTGCTCAACTTGCCACAAATGATTCATTTTCTCCTATATTTCTGATTGTTAATATTAACTACATGTTATTTTCCTTTTGAGAGTTAACATCATCTTAAGTAGTGATTTTTAGTATGCTAGTGTAGAGTAGTATACTAGAAGGACCTAGAATCAACCCTCCTCCTTTAAACTAAAGATACTTCATGTTTATCTGAATTATATTTATGGGACTCAAGATTTCTGTGAGAAAATGAGTAGGACTTCTTCAACAAAATTCAAAAACTTCAGTTTTGACATAATTCCCCTATGTGGATTTTAAAGATGTAAAGCCAAGTGTCTGAAAATTTACATCTTTTGTTTCTGATTATATATTAATTTAGTTACACAATGGAAGTAGGTACCAACTTCTTATCCAGGGAACTCAAGAACTATCTAAAGAGTGCTTACATTCAATCTCAGGTATCCTGTTAATTTTATTTACATCTAAGGGTAATATTTATTAAATAGATAATATGTTTGCATTTTGTCTACAAAAAGATCATTTGATCTTTATTAGTTTATAGTCTTCTATAGTCTTTTGATTATTAAGGTTTAGTACTTACTCCAAACTGAAGTATATCCCATGACTCACTCTGATGAAAATTTTTTTCCCTATCATAAGAAAGTCACTAATGACAGTGTTCTGAGTGGTACATAGTACAAATGAACCATAATTTTTATCCTTACAACACATTTGTCAAAATGCCATTGATTAAAATAAGTAAAGTGAATTGAAAATGATTTTAATTATATTTTATATAATACATGGTTATTTTGATGTATGTGTTTTAGGTATAGGGTCTTCAGATTTTCATTTTATATTTATTAGAATCTGACTCCCTTGGGAACTAGTTTTTTTTTTTACTTTTTGGCAGTTCATGTAGGATGAAAGTATGAATCAATACTATTTACATTTACTTTCCAAAGGACCATAATTAGTCTTGTTAGATGTTTTTTCAAAATAGCCAAATGCAGTGATATCTTGATTTTGGTCACTTTAATAAACGAAAAAAAAGAATTTAAGAAATAATTCATTCACATAGAATTAATCTGTTGGTTTCTGAGAAGGGTAAGCAAAAGTGGATTTTCTTGGTTTCATTTTGTGTTCCCTTACCCCTTCTCTGTCTGTCTAACCTACCCCCTACCTCACAACTCACAAACATGTTTTCACGCCTTCCTTTGAGTGCTAGGAAGAACATTTTAGTTATTCTCTACCATGGTGCATATGTTGCTCACTTGTGTTTATAGTTGTCTGTGTACTTGTTCTATCTCTCCTACTAGACGACTGGCCCTCAAAAAACAGCCTGCGATGGCTCCATTTTTCTGTTCTCTTTTTCTTTCATGACTATGGCATATAGTCCAAGATCTGAGGAATTAACGGATGGACGCAGACCTAATGAAGTGCTTTCCTACATGTTTTGGCCTTCTGTTGCTCTCAGAATAGAAATTGACATTTTCTACTTTCCTCATTTTTCTCCAGCTAGTTAGGTTGAAAGATGAAAGGATGCCATTTTAACCTAATATTCTGCCAATGTTGCTAAAAAGGACACCAATTAATTCTAATTGCATGGGCAGTTTTCAGTATGTTGACTTTTCTTTATTAATATTATAACCAGTAACTTAGTGCACACAAGTCACAATGTAGCTGTCAGATGGCAGCAAGTTCCAATCAGTATTCACCTGGATTGGATTCAACCTGGTGACCTGGAAGTGAGTAGTAATCCCTTGAGTTATCATTTATTCAGAAAAGAATGTTTATTCTCTTCCTAACTCAGAGACATTTATGATTGTTTTTAGAGTACCCATAGCATCAACATATTGGAAAAGTGAAATTTCATATATACATGTTCAATTTGATTTTGTAAAGGTTTATTAATCTGTTTAGAGATGTATAATGCTATTTCTTTTCACAATACGTAACTTGGTAGGAGGGAAGAATATTCTTCATTGTATTATGTGCTAATCTAAATGCAGACATTTTAAAGTGGAATTAAAAGATGTCAGTATTAGATAAGTATTTTAAAGTGTTAAAGAGGTGGATTCAAATTTTCCTCAATGAAATACAATTTCTTTTGGAGGTCTCCTTCAGTGATTGTTTTAAAACAGGACAACTGGACTAGAATATGTGGGGTGATGTTGAACAAAAAATGAATAATGATGACAGCTAATACACTGGTCAACATTGAGATTGTTACTGACTAAAAAAGGCCCTGATCTGTAGTATCTTGGTGTGCTGATCTGTAGTATCTTAGTGTGCTAAACATGAATATAACCCTGAAAATTTTTTATTCTCTCTCATTTTGATGATATTTCCTATAATTCATTTTATATGTTTCACTGTGTAAATTTATCCAGTAGGACTGCAACAACATCCTAAATCAGCCTAGAATGATGTAATATTGCATCGCATTGCATAATACCATCATGCACACATCATCCAGAGTTGATTGCATCATTTTCTGATGCAGTGCAATACTACTGCCAGGTGGCTGCTGAAGTAAGCTGACGTCAGCAGTGCATTGTAGAAAGCCCTGTCAGAAAGATTGAGCATAGAAAATATTTCAGACTTTGTGCAAGACAGTTTAAGCTCCTGCTCCATAGAACTGTTATAATTTTATCCATTTAGGCACAATACAGAAGAGTAATGCCTCGAAAGTGCATTAATAGCGTGGACAATTTCTGCTCTATTTGTGGGGAAGTGACATTTGCCGACAAAGAGAAAAGTATCACTTCTCAAGTGAAGAAAGCTTATCATCTTTACTTCAGATGCAAGGTTGGTGACCAAGACAAGCCTTGGGCCCCACATATATGCTCTGCTACATGGACAACACAGCTTTCACAGTGGTTCAATGGCAAAAAACCATCAATGCCGTTTGCAGTCCCCATGGTTGTGGAGAAAGCCAAGCAACCACATAAAAGACTGTTCCTTCTGCTTGGTTCCTCCTCTTTCCGACAGAATAACGAAGCGAAAGAAGTCGAGAATAGTTTACCCAAACAGTCCGTCTGCATTGAGACCAGCTCCACATGGTGAGGGATT
Source organism: Scalopus aquaticus (assembly GCA_004024925.1). Lineage (NCBI taxonomy): Eukaryota > Metazoa > Chordata > Mammalia > Eulipotyphla > Talpidae > Scalopus > Scalopus aquaticus. The sequence goes on from PVIJ01000204.1 coordinate 127,506, forward strand.
TCCTATTCCAGAACCTCCAGCAGATTATTCTCTTGGTTCATCTGATGAGGACAAGGGTGAGCCGACCTGTTCTGCTCCATCAGCATGCAGTGATTCAGATTTTCACTGCAGGCATCAACCCCACACAGACTAACACATGAAGAACTAAATGACCTGGTTCTTGATTTGGACTTATCCAAGAACAAGGCAGAATTGCTAGGATCAAGACCCCAACAATGGAATCTTCTAGAAGAAGATGTCACAATTCCTGTATATCGAAAGCACCACCAGCAGTTGGAGCCTTTCTTCAGAAAGAAAAGTACTCTGGTATTCTGTTCTGATATTGAGGGCCTCATGAATGCTTTAGAAATCACTCATGACCCACAAGAATGGAGACTATTTCTAGACTCTTCGAAACTGAGTCTTAAGGCTGTGCTTTTGCACAATGGAAACCGTCTTCCATCTATTCTATTCCTGAACAGTGTACAAGAGACAAGCGAAGAAATCTAAGTAGTCTATGACTTGATTTTTTACAGGTATTAACCATAGGCCTATTACTATTGGCATGCATTTCATGATGTAAACATCGATTTACTGCAGCTTAAAAAAAAAAAAAACCTAGAGCCAAAATCAGAATTTGACTGTCATATTTGTGTTGAGCACATACAAATTGATAGGAAATGACTAATTTTATTTCAGTAACATTACTTTTGTAAAAATTTGTCGACCAGTGTTATATAATAGATTCCTTTTTAAAATATAGAATAGATACAGCACAAAGTTACAGTTTTAGATATTTAGTTACAAAGGTGCAACTATTTTTCTATCTTTGCACAGCAAATTAAGAAAAGTATTACAAATATGTTCATAAATATCTTAAAATGGTTTTCCTAAAGCATGGTTTTCTTCAAAAACTAAAAAAGAGACAAATGTCTAGGTGATTCACTAAGGGAAAAAAGGGAGAAACCTTTAACCAATAGTAACACAAATGAAAGAGGAAAAGTTAAAACAGACATCTCAGAAATACAGAGGATTGTAACAGACTATTATGAATGTAATTATGCTAAGTAATTTGGAAAATTTGGAAGAAATGGAAATATTTTTAGATTCAACAAATCTCCAAAGTTTAACCAAGAAGAAATAGAAAACCAGAATAGACCAATCACTAGCAAAGAAACTGAAATGGTAATCGAATTTTTCCAAAAACAAAAGTCTAAGTCTAGGTGGTTTCATTAGTGAGTTCTACCAAACCTATAAGGATGAAAAATATCTATCCTTTTTCAAACTCTTCCAAAAACCTAGGAAAAGGGAATGCTCTCGAACATTTCCCTGATATACAAAACAGCAGGGCATTTCATACAAGGAAATCTATAGGCCAATATCCTTGATGACCACAAATACAAAAATCCTCAAGAAAAACTTAGTAAACTAATATATCAACAATACAATGAAAAAATTATATAATCATGACCAAGTGAAACTTTTTCCCAGTGACACAAAGGTGATTCAACACATGGAAATCAGCCAATGTCATTCTCCATGTCACCAAAAGGAAAGATAAAAATCATATTATATCATAGATGCGGAAAAAAACATTTGACAAGAATCAGCATCTTTTTATAATAAAACTCTTCATAAAATGGAAAGAGAAGGGACATGCCTCAACATAAGAAAGATTATTTATGCCAAAGACATAGGTAGCATTAGACTTTGGTGAGAAACTGAAAGTTTTTTCTTCAATATCATGTTCACTGCAAGGATGTCCACTTCCAACACTACTATTCAACATAGTATTTGAAGTCCAATCTACAGCAATCAGGCAGGGGAAACTATGAAATGAATTCAAACTGGGAAAGAAGAAAAATTACCATTATTTGCAGATGAAATGATAATATACATAAAAACTCTAAAGATTCCAATAAAAACCTCATTGAAATTATAAATCAATTCAGTAAAGTGGCAGGGTACAAAATCAATTTATACATATCATTTGCTTTTCTATACACACACAATTTAAAAAAGTAAGAAACTGAGAAAAAATCCCATTTACAATCTCCTCAAAAAGAATTAAATACCCAATCATAAAATTAATAAAAAAGATGAAGGACTTACACAGTGAGAACTACTGGACAAAGAAAGAAGATGAAACAGAGAAATGGAAAGATATTATCTATTAAGGATTGAAGAATTATCATTGTTAAAATGCCTATTCTACCCAAAGCAATATATAGATTCAATGTAATTCCTATCAATGCTCCAACAACATTTTTCAAATAAAAACAAACAATACTAAAGTTCATATGGACTTGCAAAAGATCCTGAATAGCCAAAACAATGCTGACAAAAAAGAGGAAAATGGGAGGTATCACACTCTTAGGCTTCACACTATAATACAGGATTACTCTAATAAAACTGTATGGTAGCAGCACAGTTAAAGGTAGTGAACCTAAAACAAAGATGTCAAGTGTATAGACTAGAAAAAGGAGAATCTCTTCAACAAATGGTGTTTGAAAAACTGGACAAGATGCAAAAGAATGGAACTAAACTACCTGCTCACACTTCACACAAAAATTGACTTCAAATGTATTAAAAATGTGGGTATAAGACCAAAAACCCTAAAATATTTTGGAGAAAACACAGGCAAATCCTCCACAACATTGGCTCCAGAGATGTCCTGGGGATTCCTCTTCTGGGGCAAGAGAAGCAACAACAGATACAACCAAATGGGATTACATCAAATAGCTTCTACACAGTGAGAGGAATTATCAATAAAATAAGAAGTCACCCTATTGAATATGCCTGAGAAAGGGCTGATATCCAAAATATGTAAAGAACTAATGCAACTCTACAAAAAAAAATGTGCAAAAGAGCTAGACACCTCTCCAAAAAAGATACATAAAGTGCCAACAGGAATATGAAAACATGCCCATCATTTCCAAAATGCAAAACAAAAGCATAATGGGATATGATCTCACACCTGTGAGAATGGCCCTTACCAAACAGCTCAGACAACAAGTGTTGACAAGGATGTGGAGAAAAAGGAACCTTTGTACACTCTTGGTGAAAATATGGACTGGTCCAGTCCCTGTGGGAAACAGCATGCAGTTTTCTCAAAATATTAAAGACAGATCTACCATATGACCCAGCAATTCCATTGAGGGGTATCGAATGAAGAAAGCCAAAAACACTAATTTGAAGGGATATGTGCACTCCTATTTTCATTGCAGCACTATTTCCATAGTCAAATTTTTGAAACACGCTCAGTGCCTGAGACAGAGAAGTGGTTAGAAAAAAGTGCTTTAATTATTATGGCTTTGTAGTATAGTCTGAAGTCAGGGAGTGTAATCCCTCCATTCATCTTCTTTTTAGTCAGGATAGCTTTAGCTATTCGAGGTTTTTTGTGGTTCCATATGAATTCCTTCAATATCCGTTCTATTTATTTGAAGAATGTCATTGAGATTTTTATCGGAATTGCATTGAATCTGCAGATTGCTTTTGGTAGGATGGCCATTTTGATGATGTTGATTCTTCCAATCCATGAGCAGGGGATGTCTTTCCATCTTTTGTGTCTTCCTTTATTTCTTTTAACAGCATCTTGTAGTTTTCTTTGTATAAGTCCTTTACCTCTTTTGTTAGGTTTATTCCCAGGTATTTGATTTTTTTGGTTTCGATTTTGAAGGGGATAATTCTTTTAATTTCTTCTTCTTCAGACCGAGTGTTTGCATATAGGAAGGCTACTGATTTTTGTGCATTGATTTTGTATCTTGCTACGTTACTGAATTGGTCTATAGTTTTGAGTAGTTTTTCTATGGAGTTTTTGGGATTCTCCATGTATATAATCATATCATCTGCAAATAGTGACAGTTTAAAGCATGGTACTGGAGCAAAAACAGACACACGGACCAATGGAACCGAATAGAAAACCCAGAAATAAATCCACATATTTATGGACAACTAATCTTTGACAAAGGAGCAAAGGATATGCAATGGAACAAGATTAGTTTGTTCAATAAATGGTGTTGGGAGAACTGGACTGCTACATGCAAAAAAATGAAACTAGACAACTACCTCACACCATGCACAAAAACCAACTCAAAATGGATAAAAGACCTGGAGATAAGACCTCAAACCATAAAGTTTATAGAAGAAAAAATAGGCAAAACTCTACATGACATACATCTCAGCAAAATCTTTAAAACCACTTCCCCCATGGGAAGTAAAAGAAAAGATAAACAGCTGGGACTACATCAAACTAAAAAGCTTCTGTACAGCAAAAGAGACAATAATTAAAAGACACCCTACTAATTGGGAGAAGATCTTTGCACACAATACAACCGATAAAGGACTGATAACAAAAATCTACAAAGAGCTCACACAACTCAACAAAAACAAAGTCAAAAATCCAGTAAAAAAATGGGCAGAAGAGCTAAAAAGACACTTCTCCAAAGAAGAAAAGCAAATGGCCAACAGGTATATGAAAAAATGTTCAACATCACTTACAATCAGGGAAATGCAAATTAAAACCACAATGAGATACCACCTCACGCCAGTGAGAATGGCACGCATTAATAAAACAGGCAACAACAAATGATGGCGAGAATGTGGAGAAAAAGGAACTCTCCTACACTGCTGGTGGGAATGAAAATTGATCCAACCACTACGGAAAGCTGTATGGCGTTTCCTCAAACTGCTAGAAATGGAACTTCCATATGACCCGGCAATACCACTATTTGGAACATACCTAAAAGACACAAAAACACTAATCCGAAAGGATACATACACCCGCATGTTTATTGCAGCACTGTTTACAATAGCTAAGGTATGGAAACAACCCAGATGCCCAAAAATAGATGACTGGATCAAGAAGATATGGTACATATACACAATGGAATACTATTCAGCATTCAAAAAAGACAAACACATGCAATTTGCAGCAACATGGATGGACCTAGAGGGGATCATGATCAGTGAAATAAGCCAGAAAGAAAGAGAAAATTATCTAATGGTTTCACTTATAACAGGAATATAGGAGAACCAAATAAGAAAGCGACATTCAGCAGGGAAGGAGGGGAGGGGTAGGGCTCAAGACGGGGGAAGAGGGGACCACGGAGGATTATGGTGATGGCTCCACGGGTGAACAGGTGGTGGGTAACTTATGGGGAACACACAATAATGTAAAAGATATGAATAACAAAAATAAATAAAATATCTATAAAAAAGTGTTTTATTGTATACAATGGAATACTTTTCCCTATAAAATATGATGAACTAGTAATTTGCAACAACATGTATGGAACTTGAGAGGATAATCCTAAGTGAAATAAGACAGAAGGAGAAAGACAAAGGGTGATTTCACTTACATGTGCAGTATAGAGAAACAAAACAAGTGGTAAGAAAAAAACCAAACCAATAACAAACCTTTGTCATCTGATTGCAAAACTGAGGTAACCAGAAGTGAAGAGTGATGGTTTGGGATTGGGGAGGAAGGGCGCAAAATGGAATATGGTGGAGGATTACAGGGCTTTGGTGGTGGGCCTGGTGTGAAAACATACATTTATAGAGGTTTGAGCCTATAATCCCTAAAGCAAATAAAATGACGTAAACCAATTTTACCTCAAGAAACATCATTGGAGAAAAAAAGAATGTCTTTAATATTTAAAAAAAAAGAACTTTACAGTTCTTGTAAGAAAGAGTTCATACTATATTTGTGATAAATCTTAGCTGTCTTCAAATAACAAGGGCTGATTTAATTCACAGCCTCTAAAAGCACAGATTTCCCTTGGAGCTATGGTGTCTTAATTGGATTGCAGCAAATGCATTACATAACATATGAAACTTTAAGTATATAGCGCTTAAAGTTATTAATGTGTCTTAAGTTATTTGACAGTGTTGCTGCAATCCCAGTTAAGACACTAATTACTTTTTGCTGTTATTTTTGTTTACTTATTTTTTTTAAATAAAGAACTTGATAAAATGTATTTCATAATCTATTTATCCATTCATCAGCTTATGGGCATTTTTAATTTCTAGTTTTTAGCTATTTGCTATTATAAATAAAATAGTTATGAAAAAACATCACATGGCTCTTTGGGTGGACATATGTTTCTATCTCTCTTGGGAAAACATTTGGGAGTAGAATTGCTAGGCATGTGAAAGTTTAACTTTATAAGAAAGTGCCAAATAATTTTCAAAGAAAAACTATACAACTTTACATTCCTGCCAAAAATTTCTGAGTCTAAATTGATCTGCCTCCTCACTGAAACTTGGTTTTACGAGTCTTTTTAATTCTATTCATTTTATTATTTTTTTTGTTTTATAACTAATTATATTTATTTTAAAATTGATTTATTTAATTTTTTAGTTGCAATAATATTAGGAAACTTCCATCAGGTATTGCCACTCTAGTGCACACACCACCAAACCAACCATAGTCCTCCACCACAGTCCATTGTGCTTCCTTCCTTCTTTGTTCTTACCAGTCTCTCCTCTCTCCCCTCCCTGGACGCTTCATTTCTATAGTCAGTTTTGAAGGACTGGATTTTAAGTTTGTCTTTATCTGACATTTAGCTTGGTATCTCTGTATTTCACATATTAGTGACACCATCCGGAGCTGGAAGGAATAATGCTAAGTGAAACAAGTCAGAAGGAGAATGATCATTCTAGTCATTTTAGTTGTATGTATATTACATGGCATTCATTATGGTAAAGATATTGAGTTAAAAATAGTAATTGTCATTTCATATTCAATATTATTTTGTTTTTCTATTGTGAAAATATTTTTAATTGGGATTAAAAACTAGTTTAAAATTTTATTTTGAGAATATGCTGACTTAAGATGAACCCCTTCTAAAAATAGTGTGTGTATCTTTACAATGAAGAAAAACTATCTCTTCAAAGAAAATATATAGGTGGTTCCAAACATGGGAGAAAATGTTTAATATCACTAATCACTAGAAAAATGCAAATCAAATTTATTACTATTCATACTCATTAGGATGGCTGTTATCAAAATAATAATAGCAAAAATTCATAAAATGATAGGAATGGTGAGAATTTAGAGGAAATTGGAATATGTGCATTACTTGTGCAAACATAAAATAGTGCAGCCACTATAGAAACAGTATGTTAGCTCAGCAACAAATTAAACATAGACTTACCATATGATCCAGTGTTTCCATTCCTGCATGTATATACTCAAAAGGATTGCAAGCAGGGTCTGAAAAAGAAATTTGTACAGTCATGTTTATGGCCACATTATTCACAGTAGCCAAAAAGGTGAAAACAACCAAGTTTCATCAACAAATGTATAAACAAAAGGTGGTCTATACATGCAGTGGAAAATGCCTCAGGTTTCAAAAGGAATAAAATATTTAGATATGTGCTATAACCTGGAATGACTCTGAAGATATGCTTGACACTGAAGGACAAATATTGTATGCTCACACTTGTGTGGGAATTCTTAGAATACTAGAAACTTGGAGGTAATCTAAAGTTAATTAGTACAAGACTATTAAATAAATCCTGCTATGTTCATATAGTATAAAAAGAGACAATGAGCTTTCAACTTATACTTTAATATTGTATATTTAAAAATTTTTAGAAAAGCCACTAAAAAATCAAATGAATGTATAACTTCCAAATCAATGGGAAAAATAAATTTAAAAATAATAATTTCACAAAAGACAGAAAAAGGAAAAAATCATTTGTCAACTGAAAACACAATATTGTGAAAGTTCATCAGTTTTTATATACTTACATACGGTTATATACTTATACTTACTTATACAGTAATGTTAACAATATCTATAGTTAGACTAAGAATGGACAATGTACAAATAGTTTTGACTGAACATATGTTATTTTGACTAGTCAAAAATTATAAAATGAGAGTTAGTGTATTGGAATAGAAAGAATTAGAATTACTTAGACTAAAGACTATGCCATTTACCATAAAATTATGTGTCCTTAAGGCATATTTTTTTCCACTCTTTTTCCTCACTTATACATTCAGAATAATATATACTTCTTGGTATTTGTGTGATTTATTTATAAAGAATGAAATATGGCTAATACAGTATCATTCATATAGTAGAAGAGCATATTATATATATGTATGTGTGTGTGTATATATGTATACACACACACACACACACACACACACACACATATATATATATATATATATATATACACTTTTAAAAAAATATGACTAAAATTTAGTCTTGGTGTGTGAACACCACCCAAATTAATGCCTTGACTAAAAGAGCTGTTCAACTTTTAGATGGTGTTCTTATTTCTTTTTTAAAGACATGTCACACATTTTCAAATACTATCTTCATTTTTATAATAGGAGTAAAGGTTAGTACTACTTGGGCGAATATGCAATGTGTATCTTTAGCAATTAAACTCACAGGATTCTTTGCTATTGGTGTAATTTCTTGAAAATAATTAAGGTGATAAAACACCCATTTGGATGTACTAGCAATAAGTTGGGAGGATCAGATATATAGTTGGGCTGGGGCTAGGGGGTTTTATCTCATTTCTTATATTATAGTACCTTGCATATTTTTGATACCGAATGAATATTAATAATGAGAGCGGTAATAATTTCATTTAGTTTTCTATGTAGAATACAGATGTAGCAGAAATTTCTGCTGAACTTTTTCTCCTAATGCAAATTCTAAGTATTACTCACAATTTATCCCTGCTATTTACTAAATCTATGTTCTCCAGAAAATTATTTAATATCTTTGTACCTATGATTCCATCTATAAAATGGGGATAATAATACAGACCTATTTAATTATTTAGTTCTTCAGAATGCTGAGATGCTTTATTCAAGTTAATTACATGAAAGGTACTTCAAGTTCAGTCTCTTATTAAACATATTTATATGATTTGTACAATATGACCTAACAATTATACATGGCACTACACTGAACATGGAGAACAAAAATAAAGTGAATTCAAGATATCTTAATGGTAGTAGGTTAGGAATACAGATAAAAGTTATTTAATATAATAGAGGGATTATTCAAAGCTGCTAGATGTGATCCTTTAAATGTGAAAGAATTATCTCAAGACTATTAGTCTCTCCTTGATGTAGTTTAAGACTCTCTGAGATAAAAATGAAATGCTTTGCTTTAAAATGTGCAAGCTTCACATGCATACTGATAATAAGAATTTTAATATATCAGTATATTTATGAGAATTAATGTGTTCATTTGTGATGATGAATTTATGTTTACATGTTTCACTTAAAATACTATGTTGAGCAATAATCTATCATGAATAAAAAATAGAATTTATAAAAAGTAATAAACTGGTTTTTCCTTAGAATGAAAATTTAAAAAACAAACTAATATCTAACATATATCGGACACAGTGTTAAGCAGCTTAGACACATTACTGATAATACTTAGAAAGAATTCTGTGAAACAGGTATTCATATTATAAATAACTAATGTGCACAAGTCACATAGTGAGAATTAAAAATTTCCAATCTTTGCAAATGAACAGTCTAGGCTCTTTCTTTAATAATTCTGTTAAATATTATTATCATTTTACTTCTACTATTTTAGTTAGCACATATTCACTGATGAAGTCCTTCTCCCCCCACCCGCCCATTCTCAGTTTCCATCATTTTTTGACATTCTTTTCCACATATGCATAATTAATGAAATCACACAATTCTTATGTTGTATCTCATAGATACTCATAGAAGAGTAGATTTGCTAAACAAAACTAACTTTATTCAGTTTCTAGGGAAGTACACATTCTATCAACTCTATCTGCCTTTGGTTTGCAGCTGAGTAAAGGAAGACTCAAAGAAAGAAGGAACTATGGTTTCCTATTTTTTTTCTTTTCATTCTTATAAGTGTAAGTGATGGACAAATACAGGGAAGAAAGATAGTAAGAAAGGTTATGATGGGAGTCCTTGGAACTTTGCCTTTCTTTAAAGAATATTGCCTTTTTCTTCTGCACTTCAAGCAAGATCTGGTCTAAATGGAAAGCATGAGCTTTCTTAGGCCATCAGTGCTCTTACTAACTCAGTTTTAGAGATGCTTATATTGAATTTTGAGCCTCACTAAACTCAAATACATGGTAAATTTAGTTGGATTCTGTATTTGTTGGGTCTCCCAAAGACTACATGCCAGTGGGACAAGGAGGAATGGAAACATGTATCTTCTCTGCTCATACTTATTCTCCATTTTCCATTGGACATTACTTCTGAAAATTACTGTGAAGATAAAAACCAGGAGAAAGACAAATACTGGATGATATCATTAATATGTGGAATCCAGAGAAACAAAACAAAGGAACAGACAGAACTAAACCAAATCAAACACTAGCAATATGACTGCAGAATTGAGTTACTAGAGAGGGTGGGGGAGCAGAGGAGCAGTAAAGTGGGGAGGGGACCAGTGATCAAGGGTAAGGGATTATGGGCACCTTGGTGTTGGGTATGAGGAGGTGTGACCTATTTCCCTAAATAATGTACATATCACCTCAATAATTTAAAAAAAAAAAATAAGGAAAAAATGGTTTAAATTGAAGAAAAAAAGAAAGCAGAAAGAGGGAGTGTGTTTTAAGAAGACCATGGTCAGTACTCTAAATGTTGCAGACAACTTAAGTAAGGTGACAATCAACAGCCGCTTATTGGGTGCTTGCTTATTTGTCAGGCACAGTGCTAGGTGAACACAAAGATAAATATATGATTCTTGTTAGGGGGGAATGTAAATAAGAGTATACAGTTCAACGTGCCTAACACTGTAATAGGCATGAATAAAATTACTGGTGAGCAGAAGAGGAAAAAACTAAAGATAGGATTATTAAGAGATTCAACATAGCTCCTCAAGAACACTAAACTGTGGGACCTGTGTGCTTACATGGCTTGCATGAAGCTGCCCTAGAGCCTGTTCTGATTTCCTGGACTTTTAGACTAATTTAAGGGCTGCTGTTAGAAGTCCTCTGTCAAACACAGCTACCAGTTTCAGTTAGAGCACCTACTTCAAAGTCTGAGATGTAACAGTAATTGTATTTATTATTACTATTACTAGTAGTGGTATAAATTATTCCTGTTACATAGCACTGCCTCATAACTACCCTTTGTCTATAGCTATTCTAGTATCATCAATTATTTTGGGATGGGAAACAAATCTTATTGTCCCCACTGCTTATCATATTGTCTTGCATCCAGTTGACACTCCGTAAGTGTTTGTTTTATTCTTTCTGTAGGAAAAGACAGGACAAGCTCAGACAAAAAAAAAATGAAATGAATTGAGAACATACTGACACCCTCAAATAGCTGTCAAGGATTTAGAGGCCATGTCTTAAATGGTTTGGACATCTGGTGAAGTAATACAAAAATAGAAACCCCAGTAGGATTTTTCAAAACTGAAGTAGGAAGAAAGAGATCTAGAAGCAGCCCTTGAAATCCCTGTAGGAACATAATAAAGAAGACTTTAAATAGAAACCTTGAACAGAAAACTTCATATGCTACAGGAGTTTTAAAAGGTGGATGGGATTCATGTCTCTGATAATATGATGAAGGTCTCTATTCTATGTAGATAGAAGGAACATTGAAATTACAAGATTCACTAGAGTAAGTACACCCTTGCAAATATAGAGTCAAATCCTGAGCTTTTAGGAACTGCTTCTTGTGACTACCCATCAGTACTTTTCCTCTGTCCATCGATGGAACTGTCTGCTAATGTAATATCTGCAATATTAGAATCTTTATCTAATTTCAGAAATAAGGAATTTATTGGAAAAAATATCCATTTAAAATGTAAATAGTATATATTAACATGGAATGTGCTTTATGTGAATACAAACTTAAATTACAAAACTTATAATTACAGTGATATTATTTGAGCAAAGTTTTCTGATAACTTTGATTTGAGACAAATATTGTGTTAAAATACATCAAATTTTACTCGATCTACTTCTTTGCTTCACTTTTATCAGTTTGGTGGTTCTTCAAGGTTTTTAAAGACACATTTGGCTATCTGTAAAAGTAGCAAGGCCATCTTAGAATATTACTGCCATCACTGGTCTACTTAGAATCAGAAAAACAAGATGTGACTTCAGTGGTTAGAATTAAAATTATTTTGCTTGAATCGTCAATGAATACATGTTGAGAAGGTCCAAAACTCAGTGACCCAGAATATGCCCATTGATATGGTTGAGTTTCTATTTTAGATGTTTTTTTCTTTTTGGTTTGACAATATTTTTAGTATCTTTGAGATGCCAATATCTCCCAGGCAGTGAGGTGGAAACATTGTGAAAATAACATGTGAACTTGGACCATTGAACTGTAGAGACAAGTTTTACTGTTTTATTCTATGATAAGATCTTGTTTCAGTGCCTTTTGCAATCCATCTTCACAGGTTTATTTTTTCCAGCTTTATTGATGTATAATTGACACACAAAATTATAATGTATTTAAGATGTACATCATGATGATTTGATATATGCATGCATTGTGAATTTCTCACATTCACATGGTTAGCGCATTCCTATATGAGTTTGAGAACATTTAAATTCTACTGTCTCAGAAAATTTTAGTTACATAATACAGTGTTATACCTATAGTTATCGTGATTTACATTCGATTCAACCTTATCTATAGCCTTTACTACCCTCTCCTATGTCCCTCAGTGCTCAGCCCTTGATAACCACTTTCCTACTCTGCATCTACGAGTTTGACTTTTTCTAAAAGTTCTATCTATAAACACGGTGTGCAGCATTTGTCTTTTCTGTCTGGGTTATGTCATTTACATGAGGTTTTGAGCAAATCACCTCTGAGGAAGAAGGTACAACATATTTTGTCAGTCACTTTGCCAGTCTGGAGTGGCCCACCTGGTGATTTCAGAGCTTTCAATCCAGCTCCATGAGGTAGAAAATGGCCAGATTGATTTATTTTTAAATATGCACTTATTTATTCATTTAAAAATTCTGTAAATATTTGTGAGAAATGTGAGGAAAAATGTGACCAGCAACTGAATAAAGGGCTTGCATCATTTTCATTAAAAAAAGGAACATCCTTTAAGACTTCAGATATTGCTGCTAGCAAGTCATTAATATATTATCCAATCATAAGAATAGCAGTTTCATTTTTGTTCATGATGGTCACACCTAAGACAAAAAGGCAATCTATTTACTTACTTTTTATAAGATATTTGGACATTCTTCAAATGATCATAAATATCTAGACCTTTAGTTTTAGAAATAAATTAAGGGAAAATAGGTTCTATGTTTTTCAGAATGAATGTATTCAACACTTATTGGATATTTATTATGTGCAAGGATTGCTGCCAGATATCCTGGGAAGACATACTGTTAATGTGTGTTTTCTTGAGGAATTTGTGATCAACTGGAAGAAGACAGGGCCATAAAAATTCAATGAAGAGTATACACATTCATAAAAGCATACAAAACAAAGGACAATTTCAGAAAAAGAAGTAACTCTTGGAAATTTTAATTTTACATTAAACACTTCACTAAAAAAAGAATGATGGTGTTCATTCTACAGGATCATTAGGTGAACATGTGTTATGTTTTCAGTGAGGTGAATGGTGAACCAATAAGAATTTCAGAATGGGAAGAAAATTTATTGCTGCACAATAACTATGTTTATTGATTCAATATAAGCTTCCTGCACAAGAAAAAGAACTCTTCATCATATATCTCATTCTTATATCTTCACAGTGGAAAATGCTAGCATTATAAACACTTTTATGAGTCAGTCCCTGCCCTCAAAATGCATATTCTATGTCCACCTATGAAATGAAAGTCTTAGGATTTACTAAGGATATAACCAAATTAATACCAAAAAGGATTATATAAGGATAGATGGCAAGTGGTATAGGATAATATAAGTTCAATCATCAAAGACCTTCTTAGTAAGGAAAGTTGAGTAATGCTCACCATCTCAAAGCAAGCAGAGAATAGAAAAGAATCATCCCGAAGAAACTGAACTATGTTTTTCTTAAAGCCTTCTCCGCAGTTTCGCAATAGAAGGCTGTCTAATGTTCCTGTATCTATAGCCCTTTATTATTAAAGCTCAGACTTTCTATCTACCAAGAATTGACTGGGAAAAAATTAGAAACAGAGGTAGAATTAAAGTCATCTCCCTTAGAGATTATACTGTTGACATTTATTGTGCATTGCAGGGTAAATACAAAGTACCTGTCACAGCATAGCAAAAAACACCAAAAATTTGTTCCCCTGGGAGAAAAAAAAAATATATATATATATTAAAAGAACAAACATATAGTGATTGTCACTTTTTCCAAGTATTTTCCCCTCTGGTAATTGTCCTACTTCTATTCTATAAAATTACTTTCATCTTTGAAATGACTAAGATGTGAGTAAACAGAAACAGGCATTTAATTATTTACTGATTCCTTTAAAATATTATATATTTACTTATAAAAATCCAACTGATTCTTCTTATAGAAATCTATCCATATATATATATATATATAATTATCTAAAATTAGTCTATTTTTTACATAACCTTTGCAATTGCTAAATTAAGAAGTATGTGAGGATTTGTTACAATTATAGGAAATCCATTCATTTCCCTTAGGTTCTTAGATGCGAAAATAGAAGTTCATTTCTGATAAATCATCCACTTCCCTGACACTCTGACTAGAGTCCCTTCCTCACACCTGGGAGAAAACACTGCTGGTGCCCTTTTGGCCATAAGTTAAGATGAAATCTAACATGAAACATGGTTAACCTTTTGGATTATAGTAATTCCCTTGACATTGCCAGTAAATCATTTCCTCTTTCACTAATTAGTAATAAACAATGTTTTGTAGATGATAGGACCCTCAAGTACTATGTCTAACCAGGGTGCTGAACATAAAGCAAGACCAAAAAGAGTGAAAGTAAAGTTGAAGGAAAGCTCCAGACCCGCAAAATGGCACTGATGGCAGGACCTATGAAGGTGAACCAACCCACTTTCTCAATGAAACTTTAAAGTCAACCACACTTCCTAGTTGTCCTGAATCTCATAGGGGTGGTGTGATTGGTTCTCACTAATAGATCAAGGGCAGATGGCTCTTCTGGGATCCCCTAAAGCAGGGATTTGCCTGAGATGTAATCTATATAGCTGGTGAGCTGAGAAATTTTTTTAAACACCTGTAACCGATTGAAAAGCAGGATCGTAAATATGCAAATGCACTCACACAAGCACACACATACAGATATATGAATACATATGTACACAGAAATAGGAGTCATATATGAGACTCTTCAGACCTAATTTATTATTATCTACCTGGATACACACACATAAAATTATGAGCTTTACATTGATATTTCTGATTCCAAACTAATACTTCAGGATTCATTTTAGCCTCTCAATTCCTTTGATTTGTAACGTCTTTCTCCAACAGTGAGAATATTGGCTCCAAATTTATATGATTGATTTGTTAATTTGTTCAAATTGAAAGGACACATAAAGTGGTTCTAGAATTGCTAGGTCATTCTCTCATGAAAAACATTTAACTAACCAGATTGACATCTCTCTGCGATTGCTATGACTTTCTATCTCCTTTTACTTCATGTCTTTTTTATTCCCTTGGTTGTTTTTCTGCCTTTGGGTTTATTTAGCTTTCATTTGAGTCTACTCTCCCTTAACTATCAATTTACCTTTCGTTTTTGAGATTTTTTTGTCTCTTTTTCTTCAGATTTCCTGATTTAATTTAATTTCCTTGTTTTTGTCCATTTCAGTTCTTAGTTTTTGAGTTTATGATTTAAAGAGTTTTGTTATATTCTCAAATGTTCGGGCACATGTATTTTTGTTTGGAGTGCAGACAGAGTTTCTTCAGATTCATGGTAGTTGATTTTAGATGGGAGGAAGAAGGGAGAGGATTACTCAGTTGGTTTGTGTAAAAATTAATCATTTTCTGCCATAGTTCTTCATAGATATTTTACTCTTGCATGTTTTTGTGATTTTGGACAGTTTCATAATCTTTCAAACTTAATGCTGCCCTTTATGTCAGTCAAATAAAATCCAGTAACTTAAACAGTTTCATATTTTTCCCATGTTTGTCTACTTGAGTTTGTTGGGGATGGGAGATACTGTCCAATTTGGGGGTTCTCTTTGGGATGCCGAGACCTTAAAAGCTTTTCCCTTTCTCTTTTCTCCTTTACAACCCATTGCTAAAGGTGTCTGCTTCCTTTCCTCATTTTCTTCAAGCCGAAGCTGTCCATTTGGATTAGATTGTCCATTAAAATCACTCAGCCTTTAAATCAATCTGTCCTTTCTATAGCGAGCTTGGCCCTTTACGTACTTTGAAAACCCTGTATGGTTATGTTGCTCCTTTTGCTTAGATTCAGGATGGATTAACTTTCTGATGGTTGCTTCAATCCTCCCCTTGACTCCTGGGTGATACACCCTTCCCTCTGCCCCAGGCTTTTTCTCCTTAGCCTCCATTCACAGCCAAGTTCCCAGGCAGGCAGGACCACAGGAGCACGGATCCTTATAGTTACTTCATGGTCTGGCTGACACCCTGCAGTCTCTGAGGTTAAAAGGTGCTGAGGAGGTGGCTTTGCAAAGAAATGTCATAATTGTGAGGTTATTTCTCATTACTGGAGAGGGGATATGAGGGGGTTACTTTATAACCCACCTCCTTTTATTTTGACCAATAATCAAAACAATAAAAAATGAGAAAATGATAAAGGAGGGGTTCACATAAAAATTACACATGTACTTTTAGAATGGCAAAGCTATGATAAACCATTTCCATGATTAAATTTCACTATTAAGTGAGTACACTTAAAATAAAAATACAAGTTTTCATTTAACTACATTGACAAACATTTAGAAGGTTGATATCAGATGCTAACAGGATTTGGGAACCACTCTCGTTTTTTACCCATGAGAGTATAAACTGTATTATCTTTGGATATCCTAGCAGTATCTTTGAAAACTGAAGTTCCCCACACCTTTGACACAGCAATGCAAGATCAAAGGATTGTATGTTTTAAGTCTGCTTGCATATGTGCTAAAAGCCACAAAAGTGAATTTATTGCAGCATAGCCCAAGTCTGGAAGTAGATGCAAGTTCAACAAAGTGAATTAATATAGTTCTGTTTTTAAAAATAGAAGCCACCTTAGGCATTTAGAGTTAACCATTTCAACATTTTTTTTTAGTATTATGATTCTTAGAAATATTTATAAAAGACATGAGGCAACAGAAATATCTAGTTTCCAAGAATAAAGTATACCAATGGTTAACCATCATAAGAAAAAGATTTTACACATTATGTTCGGTTTTGGTTTCATTTTGTTCCTTAGAGGTGGTGGCATAATTGCATGCTTAGTCTTAAACTTTAAAGGACACGAAACAATCTAAGAGTGATAAAGATGTTGCATGATTATTGTTCATTTTATTTTAAAAGTCTTTATTCAATAAAAATAATACATTTCCTTTTGTAAATATTAAATACTATTCACACTATTAAGAGGAAAACAGAAATAACTGCCATTTTTATTCTTATAAATTTGATGATTTTTCTTAGCAGTCCTCTATTTTTAAAAAATTTATACACACATATATTTCCCACCTAACACTACAGCATCATGAATGTTTGCCAATATATTTAAATGTTTCACACAGAAACAATTTTAAAAGTTGCCTATTATTCTATACATAACTCAGTACAAAAATGATTAATGCATTCAGTCATTTGTGTTGAATATGTGAATTGCTTTTGACTTTTTCTCTTCTTTTTTTGAAGATGAAGAAAACTTTTTTATTAAGTGAATTAACTTTTAACTTTTATTTTTTAATTTAATCGAGGTAATGTTCATTTCCAACATTGTTTACATTTTGGGTGTAGAGGGCACTCCCATTTCTTATGTCATTATCATAGTGCACCCTCCTCCCAAGCACCCATAAACCACCACTATCCACTGTGCTGCCTCCCATTTTGTCCTCATTTCCCTCTCCCCGAGATTCCTCAATTCTATAATCAGCTTTCAAGAGTTAGCTTTTTAATTTGGTTTTATCTGACCCTTTTTTTGATTTCTCTGCATTCCACTTAAAAGTGATACTGTCCAGTGTTTGTTTTGCTCCTTCTTATTTCACTGAGCATAATACCTTACAGTTCCTTCTTACACATGCTATTCTATATGATAGTACAAATGTTAGCTTCTGAGTACAGAGTTACGACCTAAGCTCTGAATATTTGGTATGAACACAAGGTAAATTCCCAAAAATCTGGCTCATAGAGTATGAAAATACCCTTAAAAAGTATTACCACATTGATTTTCATAAAGTTGGTACCAATTTATCATTCCATTAAAAATAGATCAGTGTCCTTAGTGTAAACATTACAATGAGTGGGGTTGTTTAACAGGTAATGGGGGGTGGAAAGATTGATTTGAGCTAACATTTGATTTAAGCTAAAACAGTGCCTGATAACTTAGGATGGGGAAAGTTTAACTTTTGGATTTAGACAGGTTTGAGTCAGATTAGACTTCAGTCAATATCTTTGTCTGATCTAGGAAAACGAGATTAGCATCACCTAGTCTCATGTTCTTGACCTATACAATGATATTAACAATAATTTCCTAGAAATATGATCTAAGAAATGTTACAAATGTAAGAATATCAAGTTCTTGGGCCATATTTTGTTTTTAGTAAATAACATCATCTATTATTATTATAAGTAGGTAAGAAGAAGTATGAGTGAATTACTACAAAGTCATTACCCATTAACTACAGTTTTTTAATTAACATGACATATTAATTTATGTACCCATTAACAAAATTTACCATAGTAGATTAGGTATATGCTATTGTGATTATGATTCTTCTTATGCCTCAGATGGTAGCAGAATATAGCTTCTATACTTTCAATGACATGTAAATTACTACGTATAATTTTGAAGTACGTGTAAAAAGAAAGGAGAAAAGGAACCCTGAAATTTTCAATTTTGTAGAAAATTCTGTAGAAAAATGTAGATTTTTAAACCAATATAGTTTTGCTCATGAACCTATATCTTTCTACACCTGCACAATACAATGAATAGAAAAAGATTTCAATACATTGAAGCCTGTACTCTCACAGGCTTTTCACTCTATCAATTGTTAGAAGAGGAATGATTTCTAGAGTTGAAAGGAGAAACCCAAAGGCAAAGCTGTTGCTGGTCCAGCAACATCTTCTCCTATGATATTAGAAACAAACCTGGAAATGGAAATTGTGATGGAGATTGTGTCAGGGAAAGGAAAGGTCAGGGTGAAAATCCTCCCAGAGCTGTTGCTCAGAAATGTTAATATGGGCAGATTTGGACTATTTAGACAGATGCATCTGAAAAAAAAAATAGTGTTATATAGGAAAAGCTGCAATGGGAGCAAAGTGGCAATGCTTGGATCACTGTATGAAACAAAATAAAGTGTTATTCAGTGAGGGGAGAAAGGTCTCTAATGCATCCAAGAGCTCCTATTTTTACAGTTTCCTGTGTGAAAGCAAAAGCATTAGAGAACTAAAAACCTGGCCAGGTTACCTGCAATTTGACAACACCAGCTTGTTTGTGGCACTGTGTTCTGATGGGGTCTTAGTGTCCATTTGAGGTTCATGATGGCTTATTTAAATGAATTGTTTTAGCATTAGTCTGTCAGTCCTGGTAACCTAAGGGTCTTAAATTCAAGACTGAATGTTCTGCACTGTCCCTTTTGCAGCAATCAAACACCACCTGACAACATTAATTTGCTTAAAAACAGTATAAGTTCCCTTTGCATTTTTTTTTCTTTTTCAAACCTCTCTGGCTCTGATTTATGAATATTTGGCACATCTTCTTTCCAGATATTACTCAGGAGCATGGGTTATCATTTCTTTCACCACTTAAAAAATAGTCTACACCGTAATGACTTCAGCGTAATTAAGTGTCACAAATAACTTGACTAGGGCCCGAAAATTCAAAGTAAAACTATTTTGTCTATTGAACCAGTCATTTATTTTGCACTCGAATTGTTATAACTCATGAGATTTTTTTTTTCAAGGAACAATTATTGCTGATTTTTAGTTCTTTTTGGGAACTTTCAGGTGAATTGCTTATAAATTGGAAAAATTTCATTGTTTTGAGTTGCAATATTAATTCAAACCAGAAATTTTCCATTTTGATTTACTAACAGGCATTTAAAATGTATCTTTCTGTGAATAAAACTTCAACAATAGTAAATTATTATTTCTTTCTAGCTTCATGCATATCCTAATAGAAACTTTGCTGTGACTGTACTTCTTTTAAATTCCAAGAACTGCCCAATCCTGTATTTTAGGACTGGCCCTGATCCATTCCCACTCAGCATGTGCTATAAAAAGAAACAAAGAAAATATATGAGAGCTGTTTAAAAATACAGGACTCAATAGATTCAGGTTAGATCTACCTATCGTCAATCAACTTTGATTTAAAATGAAAAAGAAAGTCAAGCCTGTTTTACAATAATTATCCTTTACACAGGGATTGACTTTCTCATTTCTACCCCTTGTGGTGCTGACAAATAGAGGGTGCGCTAATGGAGTTAGATGGAAATTGTGGTATAGGTTGAGGAATAATGAATCTATATATTTCTCTATTTGGGAAGCCCTAGGAAAAGGTTAGTCCTGAAAGGTGGGGGTGGGGGAGCGGTGAGGATGGGAGAAAGAAAGAGGCCATAAGAGAAGGAATTGGTCCAACCTGGCTGGTGGCCCAGAGAGAGCAACGGACTTACTTGCCTTTGGTACTGGATACTCTGAGGTCCCCAGCTAGACTCCTATCAAAGGACTCCTCTAGAAAAGTCTCAGAATCCTTAAAATTAGTTCTCTTCTGCCTTGCTTCATGGCCTATGCTTTCTTCTGTTTCCTGGGGTTCCTGTTGATGATTCTTTCCTGTCTTTGGTTCAGTCTTACTCCCACTTGGGTCATTTGTACAAATTGACTATCCTACTAACTTTTGAACTGTGGCCCTATTTCTTTGCTATTTTTATCAACTCTTGGTAAAGAAATGACTGCAGAAGACTACTTTAAAAATGACTTTTTCCCCCTAATTTTTGGAACATCTTACTCTGGAAGTTATTCACCCAGTGCCGGTAACAGTTAACGTTTTCTTTTACACCCACTTTATTCTTGGGCAACACTTTTAAGGTGGTCAACAACTAACTTTCAGATTCAGAATCACTATTTCTTAACAAATATGAGTTAAAGACAATGACTATTTTCTTTTCTTTTATCTTTTTAGAAAGATCACTGGCATTAATGTGCAACATTAATGTAATTGTTCCAACTTACAGTTTATCAAATCAGCCAGAGCAATCTTTAAATCAGTGTCATTTTTAAACCTTAAAATAAGCTGGTCTCTGAATTTGGACAGCTTATTTCTGGCAGTTTGCAGATGGACAGCCTCATGGCATTGCTGAATGTATGCATTAGAACATAATTAGCTACATATAAAGATAGGTTCAGCTCTTTCTAAATGGGTTAATCAGTTCTTGCTGAATTCAGGGAAATTCAGTGTTCAATGTCTTCAGATTTATTGGTTAGACTATAGGTAAATGGCATATAAATAAATATGTACCCCAGTGGGATCTATTTCTGTCATATTCAGTCTTCCTATCAAGGTATCAAAGTACAACTGATAAAATTCTAAGTCACATTCTAAAAGATTTCTTTGGTCAGTCTTGTTTGTAAGAGTTTTATTATGTATCATTTAATAGACCCTTGTGTGGCACACCGCCTTTGTATGTCTCATTAGTGAGTCCAGTTATTAGAACACTTCTATAAATGAGTTGTAAAATATACCTCGATTCAAATAAGAAAACTGGGCTACATCTCTGGCTTTCATTCTGCACCCTATCTGTTCCCTGGTTCTTTTGTTCCTTTTGCGCTATAGGACACCTAATGCTTCTGTTCCTCCAGGACGCTGTGGCTTTTCTTTTATGCTTCTATTCTCTCTATAGGTGTTCTTATCTACCTATACCTTTGAACATGATCTGTATGCTCATGGTTCTTTAATGTGTATCTCCAGGAATGATATGTCCCTGTGCTCTATCTTCTGCTGGATGTATAAACCTCAGACTTAAAAAGCCACAAATAGAATTCTGTTACATCACAATGCAAATTTCCACGTGACTACCACAACTCCCAGTCTTCTCCTCCTCAGCAAAAAACATATCTACCCAGTTCTCAAACTCTACTGCCACTTTTCAGCTTAAGCCACCACTGATTCTTTCCTGTTTCACTACCATATCCTCCCAACTGGTCTTCTTGCTTTCACTTACGTCTCTCTTCAAAATTTTCTAAATGTGAGATCCTCACAGGATTTTTTTTTTTTTTACTATTATCATAAAAAACTTCAAACATTTTCAAATGTAGAAAGAATAATGCAGTGACTCCCCAGGTATTCATGGTCCAGATTAAAAAATCATTGACTATTTTAATTACACTATTTTCATGTGGTTCTCCTCCCTGAACACACACTGAAACACTTTGAGGCAAATTCAAGAAATCATATTCCTTTCTTGGTGAATACTTCAACTTTATTTCTGACTATTTTATAAATGATCTTATGACATCAAATATTTATTCAATTTTCAAATTCTTATTACCTTAAAACATCTTTACATAATTCCAAACAGCTTTTCCACATGTATTTCATTCATTATTTTTGTCTCATTTTAATTTATATGCTCCCCTTCAGTCCTCCTTTCTTCCAATTTATCTGTTCAAGAGGCCTGACATGTAATCTGCGCAGTGCCTTTAATTTTGATCTTTTGTAACTGCATAGCATGTAGCATGGCATCTTTCAACATTTTGCTCTGAAACACATATTTCCTGAATCAGAGAAGTTAGATTAGGCCTCGGTGAGACTCAGGTTCATGTCTTGGCAAAAGTAGTTCTTAGGTGATAATTGCATTTCCTAGCGCAATACAGCAAAGTCATACAATTGCTGATGTTCTTTCTTTTAGAAATGTTAAAAGCGTTTTGTAGTTTAAGATATTGTCAATCGCTTGCATTCATAATAATGTTCATGACACATAATTTAGATTTAACTATTAATGATCTAGTCTAAATGCATTGCTTTGTTTAAGATTACAAAACAGTTTATTTTTAATTCTACTTTTATTTTCACTTAATTTCCTGAAATATGTCTGTAAGAAGCAATTTCCCTCCTCAGCTGCCTCTTAATGTTGAAGTGAATTTGTATAGGAAATGCAGGATAAATGGAAAGTCTTCCTCATTATTTACAGAATTCTAGAAGAATGTATTGGTTTTATAGCATCCTTCCAAGTGATTGAGATATATATATTATTCATAAACTATAGATTTTGACATATTTATAACATCTTAAACATATATCTATTGTGATGATGATGATGATGATGATTCAAATTGTCCCTTGTTGGCCAGTTGAACTACTTTAAACTGGATCCTAAACTTTGATGATGTGACTCAAATGTTTCCACTTTTTCTGGCATGACAAGATTTTCTATGCTCTTGTGAATCTCTTACCCCACACCCAAAAGCAGTCAATTTCCCAAAATCTGCTGGCTTTTTTTAAGTGAGAAATGTTACTTAAGAGACGTTAGGTTAAGGGCTAGTGATGCTCATGGCTGCTATGTTGATCAATGTTTCTAGACTTTCTCATTAGATATATCTTAGGAAAAAAAATTAAGAAAAAACACACCTACACTTCATGTTCAAATTTCTGATTTCAATATTAATTAAAATTCATTACTTATATTCCATATCTTTTCTCTTATGGTGACAATCTTTGATCCTAGAAGAAATGGTATAAATACTTTTTGTTCATTCTAATGTATGTGTATGTATGTCTGTAAATGATTTGTTTGTCAAGTATAGACACATATCACATACCCCCCTCCTACATATATGCACAGTTGCAGAACAACAACATTATCACTAAAAATGTTTTAAGGTCTTTATAGTGTTTTTGTACTTAGGCTATATCCCATTGGAGATGTGTAAATTACTACGTTTTAAAATCACTTAACATAATGCCTATTTGTGTGGCCTAATACCCTAATATACAGTTCTTCTCATTTGTTTCATTTTGCTTTCAATTCTTAAAGATCTCTTTCTGTTACATTTTATTTTGTGTTATCATTAAAACAATGACATGATTATAAAGTTAAAACTAGTAAGCTGAGTGCACAGAAGTCTTACTTTCAATCCAACTCATTTCACCCTAGTCCCTTCCTCCCCTTCTAAGTAGCTTTTTTTTCCAATACAGGCATATTTCTGTGCATGGATATGCATTTGTGGTTTTCCCCCTTTTTAAAGATGAATAATAGAATACTGAATACCTTTTCTCCACTTTTTTTAACATTACAATTCATATAATATAACATGCTAGAGAAGTTATAGAGATGATTTTCATTCCTGTTTAGAGCTACATAGTATTTGATATATAGATTTACCTATATCTTTATATATATATATATATAATTTATTAAAACAGTCACTTTTTTATGGACATTTGGATTATTTGTACTCTTTTGCTTTATAAATAGTGTTCTCATCCCTTTCAAATGGCTCCCCACTGCTTTTAGATAAAAATCTAAAAATCTTTCCATAGTCTATAAGGTCCTTGAATTTCGAGTTATGCATTTTACCATGGTCCTTAGGTTGCTATCCATAAATAAGATAAGGCACATACATATATAATTTGTCCTAATAAGAGAGGTACCATTTTTTCCATTTTAGAGATGAGGAGACTGAACTCAGAAATGTTAAGTCATCTAACAAATGGCACCTATTAAATGAGTCTACTGGGTCTCAATGCCTGGCCTCCTAAATACCAAGCTCATTTTCCTATATACATTGAATAAAGAGACATACTAAAGCAGAGTTTTCATGATTTCTACTCAATTATTTATAAAGTTGAAAAAGAAATATTTAAGACATTTAAAAAAAAGTAATTACACTGTGGAAAGTCTGTCCATTTGGTATATTTTCATCTGCTTATACCTATTCAGCTGAATATTTTCAGGATCCATGATTGAGAAACCTAGGATTTAGCCACGTGATAAATTTTTGAAAGTCTCTATGATATTAAAAGTATTCAAAGATACTCATCAGTTTTGACCTAGTTAAAAACCTCCTAACTAACTTAACTAGTTTTGAAATGTTTTCTTTTTTATGTTGCAAAATGGCTTGCTCAGCATTCTATGATTCACACACTCACTACACCTGTCAGTTTTCTTTCGGTTTCCTGTCAGTTTCCCATTCCACTCTCCAGTTTCTATTTGACTGACCCTTGCATTGCAAAGAAATTCTAAAATTCTAAACTGACAGAACCTGTAAATGACTGGGGACATATATTTTTCCTCATTGTAAAATATTCTTATTGTAAAAAACACACAAAGCTTAAAACCTTGAAAATAAAAACCTGTGAAATTTATCTCAAATTGTTTTTGTCATAATAACCTTAATCTCTGTTTTAAAAATATACTGAATACCATTAGTTATGGGTTTTTGATAGCCTTTTTTTTTTTTTGTTTGGCCAGGACTTTCAGGAGTGGGAATTTGTTAAAAAATATACAGTCCGATTTTACTTAATTTCCCAAACTTTTCTAATTTTCAGAACCATATAATATGTAATACACATACAGATACCCAAGCTTCATGCTTTATGCTGTGAGGTGAATGACAAGGGTTGAACCAGGGTCTAGGAATCTTCATTTATTGAAGAAAGAGCATGTGATTCTGATGCTAGGCCCAATTTGGGTTTATCCCAGGTCTAAATGTTCTACCATTTACATTCAGAATTTCTTTAGGCAAGAAATATATCTTTGTCAAGTAAAGAATGTTCTAAAACTTAGATGTGCATATGAATCATCTGTGGAGTGTGTTAAAATACAGATTCTGATTTAGTAGGCCTAGGGCGGGGCTTGAAATTCCGTATTTCAGAAGTTTCTGGTTAATGCCAGTATGTTATTGGTTTGAGGAACATAAATTGAGTAGCTCTCAAACTTTTGTGATTTTTAGTATCACCAAGGGATTAAAACTATGCATCCTTGAGTCTCATTCACCTAAGTCAGATTCTCCAAAAGGGAGAGGTCAAGACAAAAGTATATTTAAAAACATCCACAGATAATTCTAAGTGTAGCCAGTGTTTACAAAACCATGTCATAAATGAAAATGTAAGAGAGAGGAGAAAATCAAAATTTCCTTTTTCGGGTTGTCAAACTTACAGAACTCATGCTACTTAAACCCAAATGGGATGGAAAAACAAACAAACAACAACAACTCTAGTTGCCTAAACAGATATTCTCTATATCAAGGAAGAATTTCTGCTGTTTTTTAGCTTAACTTAAACTCAGATTCCAGTACCTAGGAATCTAATTTCTTTTAACTAAAAACTACTAGCATTAAACTATGACTATTACCTAGTTCCTCTTTTATGTTGTTTGCTGGTACGTGAGCAATGAAGCAGACATCTAGAAGGTAGAGAATCAATATTTATTTATGTGACTGTAATATACAGAGTGCAGATTAATTGCCAAAATCAGAAGTGCCATTCACAGTCCCTGGCACGATGACCTATTCGTTTTTCTCAAATTTAAGGGTTAGAGGCTATCCAGCGTTTCTCTACTATATTAGATCTTTCTCCATACCCTCCCCTCCTACATACAAAATAAGAGATAATTATATTGTATATATTCTTGAAAGTACCAGAAGACAGAGAGAGAACAAAAGCACATCAGGACATCATGAAAGGCTATTTGGAGTAAAAATGAAATAGTGCTGTCATTCCTCCCTGTCAGCACAGCCATTCATGACATGGAAATTTGTAATGACACAAGTAAAGTTGAATATGTCACTGTACACTTTATTTTTTTTTCATGTCATTCATAAAACTATTGTGTCTTTTTAGTTGCTTCTTTCTGTTGTACTTTTACTTTATTTTCTGCACTAACGTGAGTTTTTTAAAAAACATTTGAATTCTGTTTCTCACCATGAAAGTAACTGATTGTGGACATTTCCTTCTACCACTAACTAGAAAACTACATAAAACATAAGAAAGATTTGTTTTCAGACCTTAGAAACTGGTAGCCGAAGGCTGTTATCCATGATAAAAGGAAATGAACAAGATGGGCAAGATGATTTCCCTGTCTTTCTGCCTAGAGGCATATTCTGGATTGTGAACCAAGAAGGGACTCTCAAGCAGAGCCTATCATTCTTGCTAAAATGAGATGACAGAAGTCATTGCTTAGGGAGGCTTAAGTGGCTAGAATTTGTGGGAAGGACTATAAAGAGAATGGCACAGAGAGGTAGCTCCAGAAATTGGCATAGGAGTCACGTTAAATCTATTGCTGAGTATTAATCCACACAAGTGTGACTGAAAGTCCATCAGGCTGGCATGCATAAGATGGACAATTACCAGAGCCACACAGGACTAAGGGTGTAGACAAGTTTCAGCAAGGCAACATGGAGAGAACTTGTTCAACATATGGGCACCCAGGATAGACTTCTGAGAAGTAAAATTCTAGTAGTAGGATTAAAGTAGAGCTAAAGTAAAACTATACCTGAAACAACGACCACAAAAGAAAACATAGGCCTCCAAACTATCAAGCAGATCCATAAATTGCTTACCTGCCTGCTAGATAAAAGTCAGTATTTTTGGAAAGAATGCAACATCTTCCAAACATGCAATAAGGTTGGATGTTGGACACTTCAATTACAATGTGTATTAACTGTCAAAAGTTTTTCCACAGCTTACCAGTGCCCTGTTTATATTTTCCATAATTTACCTTTCTGTTTTTCATTTTAGCTACTTTCCAATGTTATTTAAACTCATTATTATTTCTTGCTGTTAATCTCATCCAGTATACTTTTTAATTTCAGACCTGGTAGTTTTCATTTCTTAGTGTATGGGTTGAGTTTAAAAAATACTTTCCTAGTATGTATTTAACATTTTGATCTTTCTCTGAATACATGAAATTTAGTTATAATAATGTTCAGGTATAAAAATTCTGTCTCCTTGTTGGTCAGTTTCAGTGAGTAATTTTTCTCCTGATAGAGAATATTTTTCTGTTTCTTTGCATGCCTTGATTGGATGGTATACATTGGATGGTAGAAATTATGCACTTTACCCTGCTGAGTGTTGGATAATTCTATATTTTTTGTGGAAAAATTATAGTTTTGATCTGAGATGTGGTTAAGAACTAAGAACTTATTAGCAGAATTAGTATCTATTTCTGTCACTTTCACATTCATAAAAGAAACTATTGCATATACATTCTGATTAAATATAACTTAGTATGAATGTTAAAGCTTGAATCATTGAGTTTGTAGAAATTTGAGGATTATAATCCATAGCGATAATAAATTATCCTCATTAGTTATTAAATATGTTTGAACCCATAGAATGTATCTTAACAATGCTCTTTCTGAAATTCATGTCAATTTTCTCTATATATTTCATGATTTATTATGCAGAATTGAGAATACTAAATACAGATGTAAAGTTTTCTTTACCCCTGTAGTAATTCAGAAGAATCATCTTTCTTTAATAAATGTTGTTCACATTTATTAAATGTGAACATTAATAAAAGTTTTTCAAATTGATCGTTAGCATTATTTCATCAATCCTCCAAGCTTACATAGAAATAAAGTGGGTGAAATGAGCTATCTCTTTGGGTGTCCGTGAGACAGAAACAGTTAAAGGTGACTGTTTCAGGTTTTGCCAGTAGGTGGCAAGAACAGTAGTGAAATATAAGTGCCTTAAAATATTGCTGACATAATATTACTAGTGTACACATTTGGAAAATAACATTTGAGACAAGGTAAAGTAATAACAGAATAATGCTCTTAGGACTTGGTACCACCCTCTGCCTATTAGATTATTATCCAAATGGAGCCTCTCCCATATTATCCATTTCAACTTAGATCAAGGCATGGCTGTCGTATGAACTTAGCTGGCTCAGAGTGCTCACAATTATTGAAAGCTTTGAACACAATTTATGGACCATAATCATGTTTTTTTTTTCTTTGCTTGATATCTTTAAAAATGTACTTTGACATTGGTTATTTTTTTATTTTATCACTAAGGATCTAACTCATCTGTTTAAGCTCACATTTTAAAATTTGGAAGCAAGCAGGCATACAAAATAAGTGGCAGGGTGTGATGCTCAAATTAACAAATTTGATGCTAATTTTTTAACTGAGTTATGTATGATAACATCCACTTATTTATAGTTAATAAGTATTTCTGTATCATTTGTTAGAGAATAAATGTAGGTAATATAGATGTTACTAAGAACTGGATAATAATGTATTACATAAGATAAATACAACATGCTTATTTTTTACTGGTTGAAATCAATCTTTACCATTATATTTATTATTGTAAAACATGTTAATTCAAGGTATATTTTCATAACCTTAAGTTTCTTCTTGACTATTTTGCTAAAGTAATAGAAAACTTGATTTGAATCAGTTTCAGAATAGTATTTAAATACTCTATCAGGCCCTATCTTTTCTGTAATAATTTATACAGTTTTCTCTTAGAACAAGTTAGCATCTCAAAAAACAAGGATTTTTTAAAAGTTATTAAAATCTAACATTCAATATTGAAACTGTATCATTGGATATTTTAAGTTATAATCAATCAAACAATTTTACTTCTAGTTAGAAATTATTGAAGTTTCAATAGAAAGTACTTTCAATAGAAAGTATTTTCAATGCATTAGAGGATGTTTACATTCATTTCTCTTGCATATTTATTTATTTTAAAATATCTATACAGTAACAATTAACATCTTCTACTTACTCTATTCACATAATGGGAATAACTGTGTGGTTAATAATTATTAAGAATGCAAGGACTTAAGATGGCCATGAATGCTTAAAGTTGGAGCTATTCGTTTCTAGCAGAGTTGTATAACCAAACACATTCTCCTTCCAGATCTCCAAATGACTTCTCAGAATCTGACCACATCTTTCCATTCTCCCTTCTCTAATATTTGTTTTATATTTCCACACCCTTTCTAATTGACAAGTTATCTATTATCATAGCTCCAACCGCCATCAGTTGACATTTTACTTACCTGTATCTTAAAAATAGATTTCTATTCTAATTTGTGCAATTTATTAGAAAGCAGTTTAAACATCTTGCTGGAACTTCAAATTCAATGCCCTATTCCCAATATATCACTTCTATTGAAACTCCCTCTTTTTATATTCCTTCTCTTTTTCTATTGAATTTAAGTCCCATTAATCCAAGCTTATTTTTCAATACCCTTGCCAGATACCCATTGTAATTTCTTTAACTGACCATTTAATTAGTCACTCAGTTTGACTGATTATATATCATAAAAAGATTGCTGTTATCTACTTTTTACATCTTTGTGTCATCTTGTTTCCTTCTACATGGACTAATCCAGCATATTTCTACCTAAACATTGACATTTGGGGCTAACGCCTTCTTGTGGCAGGCTGGCCACAGGCTCTGCACTATAGCATGTTTAGAAGCATCTGCTTCCTTTACTCTGTAGATGTCAGTAGAACTTATCCATTTAATTGTCAAAACAAAAATTGTCTGTAGCTGTTGATAATTGTCCCCAGTGAGGCAAAATACTACCTCCATCCTCCATCCTCCCCCAAAACTAAGAACCACCAAACTAATAAAACTACATGCTAATACATTCCCTTGGCACTAGCCTCAACTTTTCAACCCAATTTCCACCAAAGTGAATTTTTCAAAATAAATGTATGGTCCAAATTCCCCTATAGAAAACCCTTCAGTGACTCCACCTTGCCTTAAAAAAAAAAAGGAAAAATGCTTTCAAGCAATTTGCTGCCATCACTCATCTGTTTTCTTTTGGCCTGTGAATATTTCTCAGAGACAAGAGTTAACACCCAAACTTTTCTATTTAATATGCACATGATATTGAGAGTCACATTCTACTGCTCTCTGTGTTAATATTTAACCATAACTACTTGGGATCTTTAAATAAATTTGGAATGATATTTAAATACCCAACTCTTTCTGCCCTTGATTTCTTGTATTATATTTCTGTTTAGTGGATCAAACAGAAAACTCTGTTCAATACGAAGGCTGTACACATTCATTTTAATTGCTGTAAATGAAGACGCTTACTTAGAAGAAGAAAGTCAAAACATAGGCTGAAAGCTGTTAATTTTAATTTCTATTATTCTTCCAGATAATGTTGAGAAAACAGAGAAACAAAAACAACTGTTCTACAGGAAGAAAAGCATATATTTCAATGCACAATTCAGAAGCACCTGCATTAGTCAGAAATGCCACAGCAATAACCTGACCTATTGTTAGAAATCTAGCAAGTACATTTTTCATTGTTCCCCAGTGGGACTTTTTGCCAACCAGTATTGATTGTGAGAGTCCCAAACTTCTATTAGACTCTTTTCATCTTTCAGTTGGTAATTGTTTCAGCCCAACAGTAAGATAACTTAGGATTATGAAATAAATTGATGTAAGTGGGGTCATACTGCCTGATATTTGAATGAACCTTATTTGAGTTTTGTTCTCATTTGATAGCAAACATAAAATCCTTTCAGTGTAAATATTTCTGGAAGACTTTTACACTACTAATTTCTACTTGGTTTTGGAAATCTTTGTTGTTTTGTATGTATATGTTCAGTTTACCTGAAGGACTTAATGTGATGATATATTCAAAAGAAGAGGCAAACACTGGCAAAAAGGGCTAAGGAGTTAAAATGGGTGTCACTTGGTCCTGATAATGGATGGAATTTTAATTTCTTTGAGGTAAGAGACACAATTAGATAGTCTTGTTTTCTCTAACACAGCATCCGTAATAAACTACCACAAACCAACTATGTTTCCTCTGTTTCTAGCAACTTTATTTAAAGTTTCCATCACATAATGCAGTACTTAAAAAATGGGTCCTGAAGTCAGATTACTTATATTTAAATTCCAGATGTACACTTTTTTCACCATATGGTTTTAAGTAAGTCATTTAACTTCTCTTTGCCTTTGCTTTTTCATCTGAAAAATGGGTTTGATAATAATTCTACTTAGCTCATAAGGCTGAGATACTGAAATAATAACTCTTGAAAAGTGCTTAGAAAAAGGCCTATCTTAGAGTAACTATCCAATAAATGCTGTATATTATTACCCAGCATAGTCACATACATCTAAAAATTAATACAAGGTCCAAAATAGGTAGCATCTCAATAATAAATCTTGATGGACAGGGTAACATTACTTACCATAAGCTAGAACAATTTTTTTAAAGAACTGATTTTTCTTTTTTGTTTAGACCTTTGTTTCATTTTCATGTGAAAAATCCTAGTACTCAATTCCCTCCTAGTTAAACTTATAGTTGTATATCTTTACTTGGCCCAAGGTTAGAGCTTGTAAAAGGAGGAGATAAAAAATTATGTCTTATCTCATGTGTGATGACCTTCAAATATGACTATTCAGTAACATGCCTAGATTTTTACAAGAAAATTACCTATATATACAAAGGTACATAGATTTGTCTTTTATGTTTGCTATTTATTAGAAATAATTGCTTCTTTTGCTATTTTTATTTTTCTTTGTTCTGAATTATCTTTCACCCTGTTTCGTTTCACAAAAAAACAGCTTACCATTTTTCACTATTTTGTGATGCTTATTAGGTAAACAATTGAATTTGTAAAGTTTGCCTAATGTCTTAAACACTTCAGGTGAAAGGTATTATGGAAAATAATATTTGTTTTATTGCTAACAATAGCAATAACAGTACATTTCAGCTGTGAAAGAATTGGGAAGAAAGGTAACTCAGTGTGTCTGAGACATTTTTAGGTTCACACAAAAAGCATTTAGAAGTATGTCTCCTCCTGTATTTCGGAACAACCAAAGCTGTCTCTCAGTTTATTTTAATTGTGTCTAAAAACCCAACCTCCAAGGCCGTGGTCTTTTCATCCTCTCATTTAGAATTCATTCTTTTGCACTGACTAGCAATTACTGGTCATTTCCTGACCACCCAGCTGTGCTGCAAATAGCTTACCTAGCTGTGTATTCCAGTCTTCTGCTGAGGTGAGAAGTCTTCTGCTACTTAGTGACTGTTAAATTACCTACACAAAGAAGCAAATACCCCATATGTTAGTGCAGAAGGAGCCTGCCTTTTTACGTGTGTGGTGGCACTTCTAGAACTTCATTAAGTTTTTTAATGACTTTTATTCTAAAATCTTTGTTGTTAGGTCCTTAATTAATATGTCCTTTATATAGGATTCTGGACTTCTATCCTCTTTAAGCTTTTCTAATTGTGTTTAGATATTTCTTGCTTCCTTAGGTACATGTACCTCCTTATATGTTTTTCTCCAAATGGGGCGCTGTGTCATCAATTTTGTTTGTTTAATTTCTTTGTTTAACATGGTGGCAGATAAGGGGAGGATGGGAAGTTGCAGCCCATAGATTCATTTTCAGTCTTGTTGGGGAAGAAAGGCTATCCCAGGTATTGATATTTACACTGCTCCTTCTCCCCTTTCTCCAGAGAAAGCTCTGTTCACTGTTTCATGAAAACCAAATTCCACAGTGCTGGCTTCTTATCATTCCTTTTTGAGGAGATCTCTGTCTCTGTCTCTCTCTCCTTTACATCTAAAGCAAAGAGAGAGGGGAGAAGGTTCTGTGACCCATACTCTCAGCAGCCAGATTTTCTGAGATAGAACCAATGACCCCAACAGCCATAGGCATGCAGGTTGCACTCCCTCCTCACTGAACATACCGTGCTTGGTCTCTGTGCTTCCCGGTCTGTTTTCAATCCCTAGTTTGTTTGCCTGGCTAGAATGGCTGACACCCTAGCGGAAAATTCCTTTGTCTCTTTCTATTCTTCCCACAGTGAACCACCAAACTTAGTACAAAATATCCATGTGAGAGTCCCCTCTCACTGGTGATGAATTGGTGAAATTTCCTGTGAGCAAAACTTAGTTTTTCCTAGTTGTACTGATAAACAGATTTATCAAAATCTCTCTGTTCCATCACATTGCTTATAGTATAGTCTCATATTAATTTTGTATTAGATTGTGCTACTTCAGAGAACTGAACATTGTTGGTTGAGGTGGTAACAAGAGAAGAATGAAGAGGACACTACATGGGGTGTATTACCACATCTATCCACTGTATTTTGGTATGTGAGCATTATTGATTAATAATCGCAGATAAAAGAAGAAAAATGATTTTTAGGAGGAACTGTAGCCACATAATCATCCCTGTATGGAAACCCCTCACAGGGAACCTAATTCAAAAGCTGAAATGGGAGTAGAGAGTTCTCTCTCACTTCACTTTAGGGCAACTAATCACATAAATGAATTCTTGCTTCCTCTGCGCAGTAACTGGGAGAAACCAGAAGATGTGGAAATCTCCCCAGATGGCTGGAGGAATGTGGCGAATGCTAGACAACAAGCCCCAGTGTATAACTGACTGAGAAGCTGCAACACCATTGGAAACTGATTTTTGCATACATGTTTTAAGTCTCAGAAGAACTTCAAACTCTGCGGTGGGCTACAGGAGTGATTCAGGAAGCTGTTATCAAGAGCCAGATTTCTATAACCATTATATTTTACTATTTATATATACTTGTAAACTAATGAAGATGGGAAAATTACCTTCATTAGATTTATTCTTAATGTCAATGTTAGGAGAAATACTAAAATTTGATGATGAATTTTAATCACAACTTATTGATAACAGTTTTTAAGCAATAACTTTTCAATTGTCATTGGTTTTAGACCTACTAGTTTTTATTTAAAAATCAAATAAATATTTAATTTTGGGAAATATCAGTATTTTTAATTATTAAAGTTTTATATTAGTATGTGTTTAATAACATATATTTCTCCTCATGGATTTATTGTGCTCCATTTCTTTTCCCACGAGCATTAAGAACTGTTAGTAGACGTTTTGTTGATTCTTATTTATGTGACTACCAATTTTATAATAAATTACTCATACTAGAGTATATCTGATAGTTCTGTTTCCACTATTAAATCTTAGCTGATACAAGTAGCTCAGTGAAAACCATCTTATGCAGCTCCTACAAAGATTGCCTGTCTGAATGAGAGGAAGACAGAAGCTGAAGGTGTTGTCTGTGTTTGTGGGTATAGTGGGAAGGATCAGAAAGTGGGAACATGGACATATTTTGTTTCCCTTCTAAATAGAGAAGTGATTGATTTTATTTTTGTAAAGATACTTAAAATCCTCTGCTATGACTAAAACTTTGGAAGTCACCAAAGTGGACTAAGGTTTCAAGAATAGAAGTAAGTCTTCCACTGAACTTACTTACAATGGGTAAATCAACAGAAAAAAAAAATACTGTCTACTGTGTTTTTCTGAGTTTCTTTAATCATGTTTATTTGAAAATTGACTACTATATGACAATACTTCTTGTCAAGTTTATTGTTAAAAGAGCAGTAATGATTAATGACTCTGGTGAAATTATGGATTCCTATTGTTACTAGGCTGATAAAAAGTAAACCCCAACTAAATCTCAAAATATATGATATGTGTATATGTTGCATTTTTTGTAATATGGATATTGTGTACACGCTGATGTTATGAAGTTTCTTTTCTGGACTATATCATCTTCAGTTCAAAATTAAATAATTGCATGAATATTTTTAATATAGTTAAGGCCTTTCTTAAAGAAAAACATTAAATAGCTTTTCTCTATAGAATTGCAAGTAAAGCTGACAAATTTTCATAAATTGAGGAGCACAATATGATTCAGGGCACAATTACTGATGTTTTTCAGTGAATATAATTATATAACCTTTATTTCTTTTCATTTATTAACAAGAAATAGCTATTCCACAATGTTCTAAACTTTTAAGTAGGTATTTATAATGAGTGCATTATATTATATAGTTATATATTATATATTAATGATAAAATATCTAACATATGTAAATCCCTTACTGTTTACTTCATGTTGGGCTAAGTTTGAACACTAAAAGATGGAGAATACTATCCTGATTTCACAAATGAGGAAATTGAAGTTCCAAGAAGTTAAATAACTTATCCAGGGTTTTATGATTCAAATAAGGAGTCAGAATTTGAACCAAAGCAGGTTAGCTCTTAACTGCTCTACTAACACATTATTTTAAACTATCTGAAGGCTGGTGATTCTCTTTGACATTGGCTGTTGTGGATGCCCTGTTTCCTGTCCTCAGTCATTTGAGAAAAATTCTTTTATAGGAAATCAAAGTGGGACTGTCAATCCAGGTAATTTTCTGCCTTCTCTAAGGATAAATGTTGGTCAGGTACTTTTTCTTCTAGTAATGTAAATTATAAGCAAAGTGACACATAGAAGACACATGAATTGATCTGAGCTAGAACCAAGGTGTTTGCTCATAGAAAATCCTGCCTTTGCTCCCAGGACACAGCTTGCTGAAGGTGTTCCTGGTTCCTCTATCCTGAGGGCTAAGCTTTCAGTTTCTCTTATAATAGTGTTTGCTTTCATATTTATATTTTGGCCTTTTATTTGCTTATTTTTGCTTTCTTTGGTTGTAATTACTATTAGTCAATGAAGAATTATATCTGAGCAACATGAATTCACAGCTTTGAATATTCCAAAATAGTCATGGTCTGAACATTCTCTCTTGCTCTGTCCCTAAGTACATGAAATTTGGATATTCCAGTTTCAATAAATGCATGTCCAAATGGCATTTCCAATATGCTGAATCTAAAATACCAGGGCGAACATTATACTTTTTTAGATAGCCCTCTTTATTGTTGCTGTCTGCGAAAATGTGGTCACGTTGATTAGATTGTCCTTGAATCATGAATTTCCACAGATTAATTGTATTCTCCCAATTTACTGGGCTTCATAAACTATTTTTTGGTAAGTTTCCATGATTGAAATAGCCTCAAAATTATGTTCTCATGACACACTCCAATAGTTACTTTAGAGTTCTAAAGTATTTACTTGTTATTATTATATTATTATATATTATAGTATAGATTATATATATTAATATTAATCACTCAATTAATTAATTAATATTTATATATTATATATACTATACTATAATACATAATATAATATATAGCAATATATTATATTATTATATATTATATTATTATATTATTTATAAATATACATTAAATATATATAATATAAATAAATATATATATTATTTAAAAAACTGAATAATAATTCATATACCTTTACATAAAGGTCATTTTAAAGTATACAACTCAGTGTTTTAGCAGTAAAAAAAAATATATATAATGTTGTACAATCTTGATTACTTTTTTTTTTTAAAGATTTATTTTTTATTTATACATACAAGCTGGGGTACAGGCCAGAGGCATGGGGCGGCGAGAGGGTTCACCAGAGCCAGAGCGGGGAGCAGAACAGGCAGATCAGAAATACACTGCTGAGGGGAGCAGCGGGAGAGGCAGGAGAGGTCTGCCGCGCCATGTGGGATTCTCCCTGGCAGGGCGTCGAACTTGCTCGCCGCTGCCAACAGCTCCACAGCGCAGCGCTCAACCGCTGCACCACCGGGGAGGCCCTCTTCATCACTTTTTAATCTAGAATATTTCATCACTCCAAAATGAAACACTGCTTCCATTAGCAGTCACTCCCCATCAGTAGTTATTCCCATCTTCTCTCCTCCAGTCTGGGGAAGACACTAAGTTACTTTTAATTCATTTATGGTTTTTAAATATCTCAACAGTATCTCTTTTAAAATACACTTTTTATTCACTCAACCTATATTAAATGTTTAGCATTTTCTCCTATTATGTACTGACTTTAAAATAAAGCATAACAATATATTTGTGCTTTAACAGCAGTTGAGAGTGTTAACTTGAGGTTCAGATTTCAAAAATGTTAACTTCCACTGGAATGGAAAGATTTCACTTACAACTTAAGCCAACCACATATGATCATAGTTTTATCAGGGGGAATCCCATTACAGTACTAACAGCATACAATTCAATAGGGGTGTAAAGGGAAGAGGGCTATGAACCACTTAGTGAGGTTTGGAAGACCATCACAGCTGGTTATGGAGTTGGGGTGCACATTACATCAACCCATATTAAGCAGTATATTGTTAGAGTTCCAGCAGGAATTTTGATGTCAGAATCTAAATTGCTTCATTAAAAAATTAATAAAGGGACTATTGACTGTAAAATACATAGAACAACAAAAGATAGTGAAGCACCCGGGAACTAGAAATATTTTGAAGGCACCACCAAATTCAGAGTAGTGATTCTTTCTCACTCTCCTTAAATCTCTCTCCTCTAGGGTCTCCCTGGTGGCACAAGGGGTTAAGTCTCAGCACAATGAAGCTATGCACAGCCACTGTAGCATGAGTTCGATCCCCAGCCAGGGAGATTCCTACATGGCACAGCAGACCTCTCCTGCCTCGCCAG
This sequence comes from Scalopus aquaticus, assembly GCA_004024925.1. Lineage (NCBI taxonomy): Eukaryota > Metazoa > Chordata > Mammalia > Eulipotyphla > Talpidae > Scalopus > Scalopus aquaticus. Next base: position 165,870 of record PVIJ01000204.1, read on the forward strand.
CTGCTCCTCTCAGCACTGTATTTAAGTCAATCTGCCTGTACTGCTCTCCAGTCTGTCTCTTGTGAATCATATCATCCCCACCACCTCTGGCCTGCACTCCAGTGCTTGTATGCATAAATAAATAAATCTTTAAAAAAAAGGAAAAAAAAATTCTCTCATCTAGCACGGTAACTTTCCTGTAGCTGCCATTATGATCAGCAGTATAATACCTATGACTCAATAAAGACCACTAAGCTAAATTCTATACACATCATTTCATATATTCTCAGCCACTTACAATTTGGGAACTATTGACAATAGATTGTAAAATATACAGTGAATTTCAGGAATCCAAAAAAAATGGGTTAAAGATCATGTAGGTAAAATGTGCTAAAATAGAATTAAAGTATGCCTGATACAGTGATATCCAAGTTATTGTAAGTAAGGTGAATTTAAGCATCAAATAAAATACTTCAGTGTTTACTTTTAAATTTCTACTACTCCAAAACCAGTACACTAAGATATTTTCATCTAAACTGCAGGGGAACAGTTTATATCTGTCATTTATTCTGGTACTTTGCCACTAAACTGTTTACATTTTGTCTCCCAAACAGTTCATAAACTCCTCAAGGGCACCTCCCTTGTGATATACAATTTTATATCTCTCAGAGATTGTGACTCTTCAAATACCAGTTTTTGCTATTTATACAAATATTCTTTCTATGTGTTTTTCTGCAGTTCTCAGTATAACTAAAAGCCTAGTTCTCACAGGGTTTTCATTCTACATAATTAGGTTCTAGAGCAGAAATTTCCACATCCTGAATATACAATGCAACTTATGTTTAGCTTTTAAATCAAAATTGACTTTTTTCCTCACCTTCTCTATCATTTTTGGAGATTCTGAAAATGCCAACATGGGCTTAGCAAACTATCATTACAAAGTATTTTAATAGAGGATAAATACAGGACTTGTCTAATTCAAATCTCTTATACTGACTGCCATAAATACATGGAATCTTAAAAAAAAGTTTCGTATGTTGATAGATAAAAGTGAGAGAAGAAATCCTTACTGCCTTTGACCAGGATACTGACCTTGAAATCAATGAGGCAGATTCGTTCAGGACAATCTTGCAAATTGCTTAGCAAAGCACTGAAGCTCCTCTGAGACCTGAATCAAATTTAATGCAAACTTGAATTTTCCAGCCTCTCTTGCTATTACTCGCCACCTATGCATCATAGATTCTAGCTGCAGAGAATGATGGAGAAATACCTTGAACTCTTCTGAGTCTCCCAATGTCCTCTTCTGAAATGTTTTGTCTCATGGGGACTCTGAAATGAACACAGATGCAGTTCAAACTACATTTCGCAGTAGGACCTATTGGTTAAGAATATATGTTCTGGAGGCAATCTCATTTTTTTTTTTTTTTAGTTCTAGAACATCTTCAACTTGCTGCCTGAACTTGAGTTTATTACATAACCACTCTGAGTATTAGTTCCTGAATCTGTAACACAAGACAAACACCATTTACCACAAATTAAAATGAGATCATGAAAGTAAAATGCTCAGTACAATAGCTTAGCCAAGTAGAAGCTATTATAATTATAATACAGATCAAATATTTCTCCTCTGGTAAGACTTATTCTTCCCTAGCTGAGATTACTCACTTGCTTTTTTTGCTTTTAGCACATTTAGTCACCACCGTGATGACAATTTCCTCATTGTATTATAATTATCTATATGTTTATATATCAAAATAAGAATCTGGGTCTTAAACTTCTTTTTTTTCCCCAGCATAGTTGCTTTGTATGTGTTTAAGTACTGGAATAAAATAAATGAATGACTGATGAATGACGAATGGAAGCTAAGACACAAAATACTCTTATATGAAAATGTTCATTATTCTACATGGTCATCAGTCTACATTATTCATCATTCTACAATGACCAGGTTACTTCAAAGTGGGTAATTTACATGGTGAGAGGTGTTGTCTTAGGATATACTTAATAAGACCTAGTCAATGGAAAGTCTTGACAATATGATCATTGATTCATTTAATCAATCAATTATTTCTTTCTGAAGTTGAGAAGTTTTCTGTTTTTCAACAATAATGAGAAAACTGGATGCCTTATACCATTTAGGGTGTTGTGCATTTTGCAATTCTTAATTACTTTGTGGCAAACATATTGGCAGTCTCCCTGGCCAATTTCATATGCATACAGCAGCATAATCTTTTTTCTCTTACAGTAAAGACTTCTTTATGAGTCGTAAGTTTTCTCCAGAGGGTGTGGTTATCAGATGATAACCACACCCTAGGGAGATTTAAAAACACTTATCTTTGGATCATGACTTGTAGTGCCCCAGGGGTGTGATTATCTCAGGAAACTCACACTCTCTGTCATGCCTAATTGCTTAATTATTATAGCTGTGAGTTCACACTGCCATACAGGAGCTAAAGTTGTATCAGCATTTCCACTCACCATACACTCTTTTTCCAAGAGTATATAACTCAGCTATTAAAAAATAAATCTGTTTTGTTGAAACATGGTACTAAAGGTCTTATACAAAAAGACCTTCTTGACAGATTATTTTTATCTAAAAAATTGGATCCCTGGTCCCCCAGTAGGTTGACCAAAGAAATAAATGCTAGTTAAATGTCTTTAAATCATATATTTTTCTGTAAAGCTGAGAAAATAATATACATCCTAAAGACATAAAATATGATTTTTCTAGCTAACCTGTAGGAATAACTCACACAATTTCTAGTTTCCTTGGAAATGCACTTACACTTTTTAGAACCAGTCATAATTTTTTTTCCCCTTTGTTAAGTATAACAAGCTAAACCATTGTTGGAAAATGTCATGTATTTGTTAAGCTCCAAACCTCAGCTAAAAATCTTAGGACACACACTGTTAAATTTTCTAAAGATGTCTGAGTAAAGGGTAAAGGGCAGTTAGATAGAAAATGGAAAATAGGAGATGTAATTGTCAAAATATTTCATCGTCACTCATAATAACGTCCCTTCTCTGTTTTATCAATGTCGCAAAGCTGACTAATGTCTCAAAATCTGGAAAAGGCTGAGTCACTTAGATCAAATCCTTAAAAGATCAAAGATCATAAACTAATTTGCTAATACATTAATATATATTAGTCTAGTATCTTGTAGCTGTAATTCATCTGAGGTAACACCTTCCCCAAAATTGCATTTCTGAGATGCTATTAAACTTTTTTTAAAAGATTTATTTATTTATGCATACAAGCTGTAGTACAGGCCAGAGGTATGGAACAGTGAGAGGGTTCACCAGAGACAGAATGGGGAGCAGAACAGGCAGAGAGATGGAAATATAATGCTGAGGGGAGGAGCAGGGTGAGGCAGGAGAAGTCTGCTGCACCATGTGGGAATCTCCCCTGCAGGGGGTAAACTCAAGCCTCTGCTGCCAACAGCTCCATGGCACAGCCAGCGCTTAATCCCTGCACCACCAGGGAGGCCCAATGCTATAAAAATTTTTACCTGTAAGTATGGAATTGGATGACATAGGCAAATGTTATATGGTATTTTAAATGGAATGTTCTGATAGCTAAACACTCTCGCTCTCTTCTGTTACTAACAGTTACCGAAAATCTGGATAAAGATCTTTTCTTTTGACAATATTCCAGAATTTTATCTTCAATTTTCTATGTACCCGGCCAGTATAACTTAAGCATTGATTTGAAAACTTATGTTGTAGCCTGAACCTCCCCCCAGTATTAATAAAAAGAAAACAGTCATTTTAGTAATTCCCTAATTTCCACACTGATCCTTTTACTTTACTTTGTAATTTCTTTAGTCCTCCCCCACAACAAGACATGCTGTAATGTCTCTGATTCAACATCCCAAGTTGATGAATACCTGATCCTAAAGGGGCGACTACTCTTGCCAAAGAATCACTTCTAATACCAGTCTTCTCTTTAAATATGTTATCTTTTAAAAACCTAAATAATTTATAAACTTTAGAATGAAATAAAAATGTCAAATTTTCTTAAATAAATCAAGACAATAATATATTCAGATATTCAGGTAATGGAATTGTGTGCCCATTGTTATCCACATTTTAAAAAAAGGGTTCTCTTCATTTTTTTTTTTAAAGATTTGCTTTTTATTTATACATACAAGCTGGGGTACAGGCCAAAGGTGTGGGGTGGCGAGAGGGTTCACCAGAGACAGAGCGGGGAGCAGAACAGGCAGATCAGAAATACACTGCTGAGGGGAGCAGCGGGCGAGGCAGGAGAGGTCTGCCGCGCCATGTGGGATTCTCCCTGGCCGGGCATCAAACTCGCGTCGCCGCTGCCGACAGCTCCACACAGCCGCGCTTAACTGCTGCGCCACTGGGGAGGCCCTCTCTTCATTTTTAATTGGGACATCTTCCATTGTTAAATAGAAGGTCAAAAAATGCAAATGCATTTCTTCATTTTTCTTAAAAAGTTTGAAATGTAAGTAATATCTAACTCCCATAGAGCATTAGCATGGGCTTCAAATATTTTGTTCTGTTTTTGATAATGAATAATGAGGGCACTTATTAATCCATCAGGAAAATAATAAGAAAAATAGAGAAAATAAAACAGAAATTGAAATCTTTTATATTTTTCTCATTTCACACATTAATTTTACTGTACTCATAAGTGAAAATTTACGATCAATTTACAGACACATGTTGGAATACCCACTACAGAGTTATCAGTAATAAGGTTATCAGGAATACATGAAAACATCTGGTGTTTTCTGAATACTGGGATTCAGACAGTTTATAAACAGAATAAAGAGTAGAGTGATAGTCAATATAAGAGGCAATATGTAGTCCTATTCAGCTGATGTTTACATGCATTATCTTTATTTATTCATGTCTTGCTGGATATTTAGGTTATTTCCACATCTTGGTTATTGTGAATAGGGGTGCAATGAACATAGAATACTAACATCACTTCAAAATTTTGGTTAAAATTTTTTGAAAAAGTAGTCAGAAGTTAACTTGCTCCATCATAAAGTAGTTCTATCTTAATTCTATGAGGAATCCTCATACTGTTTTCCACAGTGACTGTACCTTTTTGTATTCCCACCAATAATATGCGAGGGTTTCAATTTCTCCACATTCTCTCTCTCTCTCTCTCTCTCTCTCTCTCTCTCTCTGATAACACTGGTCAACAAATTTTACAAAAATCATGTTACTGAAATAAAATTAGTCATTTCCTATCAATTTGTATGTGCTCAACACAAATATGACAGTCAAATTCTGATTTTGGCTCTAGTTTTTTTTTAATCTGCAATAAATCGATGTTTACATCACGAAATGCATGCCAATAATAATAGGCCTATGGTTAATACCTGTAAAAAATCAAGTCATAGACTACTTAGATTTCTTCGCTTGTCTCTTGTACACTGTTCAGGAATAGAATAGATGGCAGACAGTTTCCATTGTGCAAAAGCACAGCCTTAAGACTCAGTTTCGAAGAGTCTAGAAATAGTCTCCATTTTTGTGGGTCATGAGTGATTTCTAAAGCATTCATGAGGCCCTCAATATCAGAACAGAATACCAGAGTATTTTTCTTTCTGAAGAAAGGCTCCAACTGCTGGTGGTGCTTTCGATATACAGGAATTGTGACATCTTCTTCTAGAAGATTCCATTGTTGGGGTCTTGATCCTAGCAATTCTGCCTTGTTCTTGGATAAGTCCAAATCAAGAACCAGGTCATTTAGTTCTTCATGTGCTAGTCTGTGTGGGGTTGATGCCTGCAGTGAAAATCTGAACCACTGCATGCTGATGGAACAGAACAACAGGTCAGCTCACCCTTGTCCTCATCAGATGAATCAAGAGAATATTCTGCTGGAGGTTCTGGAATAGGAAGTCCCTCACCATGTGGAGCTGGTCTCAATGCAGACGGACTGTTTGGGTAGACTATTCTCGACTTCTTTCGCTTCGTTATTCTGTCGGAAAGAGGAGGAACCAAGCAGAAGGAACAGTCTTTTATGTGGTTGCTTGGCTCTCTCCACAACCATGGGGACTGCAAACGGCATTGATGGTCTTCTACCACTGAACCACTGTGAAAGCTGTGTTATCCATGTAGCACAGCATATATGCGGGGCCCAAGGCTTGTCTTGGTCACCAACCTTGCATCCGAAGAAAAGATGATAAGCCTTCTTCACTTGAGAAGTGATACTTTTCTCTTTGTTGGCAAATGTCACTTGCCCACAAATAGAACAGAAATTTCCATGCTATTAATGCACTTTCGAGGCATTACTGTTCTGTATTGTGCCTAAATGGATAAAATAGTAACAGTTCTATGGAACAGTAGCTTAAACTGTTTCACACAAAGTCTGAAATATTTTCTATGCTCAACCTTTCCAACAGGGCTTTCTACAGTGCACTGCTGATATCAGCTTACTTCAGCAGCCATCTGACAGTAGTATTGCATTGAATCAGAAAAAGATGCGATCAGGGCCTCCCTGTTGGCACAGTGGTTATGCGCTGTGCTGTGGAGCTGTCGGGAGTGACCACGCGAGTTCGACACCCGGCTGGGGAGATTCCCACAGGGTGTGGCAGACCTCTCCTGCCTTGCCCGCTGCTCCCCTCAGCAGTGTATCCGTCAACCTGCATGTTTTGCTCCTCACTCTTTCTCTGGTGAACCCTCTCACCGCCCTATGCCTCTGGCCTGTACCCCAGCTTGTATGCATAAATAAATAAATCCTTAAAAAAAAAAAGGAAAATGATGCAATCGACTTTGAATGATGTGTGCATGATGGTATTATGCAATGCGATGCAATATTACATAATTTTAGGCTGATTGAGGATGTTGCAGTCCTATTGGATAAATTTACACGGTGAAACATATAAAATGAATTATATGAAATATCTTCAAAACGAGAGCTAATAAAAATTTTTCAGGGTTGGGCCTCCCCGGTGGCGCAGCAGTTAAGCACTGTGCTGTGGAGCTGTCGGCAGCGGCGACGCAAGTTCGATGTCCGGCCAGGGAGAATCCCACATGGCGCGGCAGACCTCTCCTGCCTCGCCCGCTGCTCCCCTTAGCAGTGTATTTCTGATCTGCCTGTTCTGCTCCCCACTCTGTCTCTGGTGAACTCTCTTGCTGTCCCACACCTCTGGCCTATACCCCAGCTTGTATGTATAAATAAAAAAAAAAAATCTTAAAAAAAAATTTTTTTTCAGGGTTATACTCATGTTTAGCACACCAAGATACTACAGAGTAGGGCCTTTTTAAGTCAGTAACGATCTCAATGTTGACCAGTGTAATAGTCATTTTAACACATCTTAGGTAATAGTTTATTGTGATTTTGATTTTAAGTTCCTTGATTATCCATAATATTCAGCATATTTCATATGCCAATGGCTATTTGTATATCTTCTTTCATGCCTATTCAAGTCCTTATACCACTTAAAATTGATACTATATTAGATACTTGGTTTGAAAATATTTTCTTATTCATAGGTTACCGCTGCTTGTCCCTTGACTGATTATTTCCTTTGTTTTACATTATTATGTATAGCAAATAATATATTATTTATAAGTACCTATCAAGTATCAACATATATTATTTACTTTGCTATACAAAGATATATCCCTCTTGATGATTTTATTATCAGTAATTTGGTTGTTATATCTAGAAAATGATTTCCAAGATTTTTCTTCTAGGAGTTTTACAGTTTCAGACTCTCCACTGCATAAGATTTTTTTTTTAATGTGTGAGTTTTCTTTTATTTTTTTATATTTTTATTGTTATTTATGTCTTTCATATTTTGTATTCCCCTTGGGTAACCCACCACCAATTCACCTGTGATCCATCTTCATGGTCCTTTGTGTTCTTTTCTATTCCATTTTGTGCCCTTATCCTCCCCTCCCCCCGTCCCCGGCTGAGTGTCTCTCGCCTCTTTGGTTTCCTTATAGTCCTGTTATAAGTGAAATCATTCTGTAATTTTCTCTTTGTTTCTGCTTATTTTACTGAGTATGATCCCCTCTAATTCCATCCATGTCGCTGCAAATTGCATGTGTTTATCTTCTTTGAATGCTGAATAGTATTCCATTGTGTATATGTACCACATCTTCTTGATCCAGTCATCTATTTTTGGACATCTGGGTTGCTTCCACACCTTTGCTATTGTGAACAGTGCCGTAATGAACATACGGGTGCATGTATCCTTTTGGATTAGTGTTTTTGTGTCCTTTGGGTAGATTCCCAAAAGTGGTATTGCTGGATGAAAGACCTGGACGTAAGACCTGAAACCATAAAATTTATAGAAGAAAATATAGGCAAAACTCTACACGACATACATCTCAGCAAAATCTCAAAAGACACATCCCCCAAAGCGAAGGACGTGAAGGATAAGATAAACAGATGGGATTACATCAAAACAAAAAGCTTCTGTACAGCAAAAGAGACATTAACCAAAACTAACAGACACCCTACCAGATGGGAAAAGATCTTTGCACACAATAGAACCGATAAAGGACGGATAACAAAAATTTACAAGAAACTCACACAACTCAACAAAAACAAAGCCAATAACCCAGTCAAAAATGGGTAGAAGAGCTAAAAAGACACTTCTCCAAAGAAGAAAAGCAAATGGCCAACAGGTACATGAAAAAATGTTCCACATCACTTATAATAAGGAAATGCAAATCAAAACCACAATGAGATACCACCTCACACCTGCAAGGATGGCACACATTAAAAATACAGGCAACAACAAATGCTGGAAAGGATGTGGAGAAAAAGGAACACTTCTACACTGCTGGTGGGAATATGAACTGGTCCAACCACTATGGAAAGCTGTATGGCGATTCCTCAAAGTGCTAAACATGGAGCTTCCATACAACCCAGAAATATCACTTTTGGGAATCTACCTAAAGAATGCATAAGTTTTTGATAAGATCCCAGAGTTCAAAAAATTGAACTTGTCTATTTTGCTATCTTAATGGTTATTTTAATGGGTGAAATGCTTTGTAGAGTACATTGTCCAACCATTTCCATGTCATCCTACAGAAACCATGAATTTTCAAGTTGTATTTTTTTATCCAGTTAAAGTATTTTTTAATTTCCCATATAATTTTTGACACATTATTTAGAACTATGTTTCATAAATATGAAATCCTTAATATTTTCCCAAATACTATCATATTTCTGGTTTCTAGACTCCCTTTTACTCAAATAAAATACTCTATATGAGCCATTTTGTGAAGTTTATTGAGATTTATTTTATGAGCCTGCATATATTTTATCTCCATGACTATTTCCTCTACATTGTGTATTCTACTGTTGTCGGGCATTGAATTCAATGAATGACAATTAGGTCAAGTAGGTTGAATTATTTTCAGTCTATTTACTTCCAGTTTTTCTATCTGTTCTATTAATTATTGAGAGATGAGTGTTGTAGTCTCCAGGTGTAATTGTGGATTTTTCAATTTCTCTTTTCATGATGCTTTTGTTTTATGTAATATGAGACTCAGATGCAGGCACCTTTAAGATTGTCACGCATTCTTTATAAATTGATTCTTTTATCATATGAATTGTTCTTTCAGGTAATTAAATTGGTTGCCTTTATCCTATCAACTATCAATATATATCAAATTAATCTTCTTATGATTAGTGCTTGCACAGTACGGCCTTTTCATTTTCCTTTTTAACATAATCTGCATATGTTCTGAATCCTTCCAAAGTTTATTTTTCACAGACATTTGGATTTTTTATTTATCTAAGATGTTAAATTGTTTTAATGTAAGTATTGAAATGTTTGAGTTTAAGCCTACTCTCTTGGTAGCTTTTTCTATTTACCCCATCTGTTTCTTTCCATTTTAACTTCATTCCTTTGGATTGAGTAATTTCTATATGCTATTTTCTTTCTGTTATTGACTGTGGCATAGACAGCAAGATATTTGTAGATAATTTTTACTCTTTCTAAGGATTCCTTTCAAACTTGTTTCTGGAAACTTTTTTCTGGAAATTGAAGAGTAACTTTAAGTAATGGGTCTTTACTGAATATTTTATTCATTAAAGAGAACTTTCCACTTTGGCCGGTTGTAAGTAAATGCCTCCTTGTCTTGTGAGAACTTTGGGAAATATTCAGCTCACAGTTCCAGTTATTATTTGTTAGACTCTATAGAGCTATATCATACACGCTCACTGTTTAATATTTTGCAGACTCGAGAGGACTCCAGTGGTATTTCTGGATCTCATTTTCCATATAACTTCCTTCATTCTTCAACCCAGAACCTTTAGTCACCAAAGTCTTCCTGAATCTCATCTCTATTTCTTCAAACCTGTCAGACTTCTATCCTCTCCTTGGGATTTTCTCCATACTCCCTTTTTCCAGAATATTTCTCCAGGAGAAAAGTCAGTTCAATCCCAGGGATTAGTATGTTAGTTTGCCTGTTTCCCTTATCTAGGGTTCTAAGTACTGTGTTGCCTATTTTTTGATGTTTAAAAAATTGATATATTTCTTCCAGTTCCCTACCTGTTTATTTAAGATTAGTTCCTTTTATTTTATTCTGGCTTATATTACTATGGCTGCTATAAAAAACGTACTAAGTGGGTTAAACTACAGAACTGTTTTGTCTCATAGTACTGGAGGTGGCTGGAAGTCTGAACTCAAGCTGTTGGCAGGGTCATCCTCTCTTTGAAGATGTTAGGACAGACCTATTACAGCCTCTCTCCTAGTTTGTGGCAGTGCCTTGGTGTATGGCAGAGTGACTTGAACCATCACATGGCAGTCTACATCTGTAGATACCTCTGTATCCAAATTTTACATTTTTATAAGGACAACAATCATATTGAATTATGACCTCATTTTTACTAACTGCATCTGCAATTGCCCTGTTTCCAAATAAGGTCACATTCTGAGACTCTGGAAGCTAAGATTTCAGTGTGTTACTTATGGGGAATTCAGTTCAACTCATAACAAAGATGGAAGCATAATCCCCACAAATTATTTATGACATCAATCAGAAATTCTGTTATTCATGAGTTAAGAAACATTCTGAAGAATGTTATTGATACAACATAATTTTGACTTATGTTTAGCCACTATGGGAAAACTATGATTGCATAGAATACATTGACATGAAATTGCTTGGTCTGAGGTTATTTTTACTAACTTTCAGTGGTTGTCTACTTTGCGGCAAGAGTTTTTTTTGTATTTTGCTTTGTTTTCCTATTGCAATTTTACATGACATCACATAAACTAATATTAGAATCGCGGTTACTCTACAACTTCCTTAAATTTAAAAGGAACTGTAGAAACGTAAAAATTATTCACAAATATATTGCCACCAATTATGATAAAGATGGTCAAGAAACTTATTATTACTTGACAAGTAATCAGTATAAGCATGATTTTCACTGGACTCTAAAGCATTGTCTTCATTGCAAAGAAGCATTTTCTCTACGTCTTCTGTTTCATAATGTGAAGATTTTTAGGAATATACAATATAATTACATACTATTAGATTACATTGATTTTCAAATTTAGATTACTTTTATATCTTTTACTGGCCTAACTGCTCTAGCTAGAACTTCTAAAATTATGTTGAATAGTAGTGGTGAAAGTGAACTTCCTTGCCATGCACTTGACCATTAATGTTTGCTGTGGTTTTTTCACACACTGTTTTCATTATTTTGAGGTATGTTCCTCTTAGTCCTATTCATTGTTCTATCTTGCTCAGAGCTTTTGCTTCTACTGCTATCATTATATGATTTTTATCTTTCCCTTTTTTAATGGGGTAAATGACATTAATTGACTTATATATGGTGAGCCATCATTGTATCCCTTATGCAACTTAACAACAGGAAATTAAACAATTTAATTAAAAAAATAGGCAGAAAATACAAATGTACACTTCTTTAAAGAAGTTATACAGATGGCCAACAGGTACGTGAAAAGGTGTTTTTCATCACTTATCAGAGAAATACAAATCAACACCTATGATAATGGTCTATGACAAAAAGATAAAAAACAAGTGCTGGCAAAGGTGTGGAGAAAAAAGAACCAATGTACACTATTGGTGAGAATGTAGGCTAGTCTAACCTTTATGGAAAATAGTATGGAAATTTCTCAAAATATTAAAAATAGATCTATTCTATGATCCAGCAATCCCAACTCTAGGAAGAATACAACACTAATTTGAAGGGATATATGTTCTCCTATGTTCATTACAGCAATATTTACAATAGCCAGAAAATAAAAACAATCTAAGGGCCCCAGACAAATGAGTGGATGAAGAAGATGTGGTATATATACAAAATGGAATACTGACAGCTATTAAAAAATGAATTTCTGCCGTTTGAAACTATATGATGGGAACTAGATGATATCATGCTAAGCAAAATAGAGCAGGAAAATGACAAAAAAATATGATAAACTTGATAAATAATTATGATAAATACATAAATGAACAGTGATAAAGAACATTTAGTGTTATTTAAGGAATAATTTGTTAAAAATAGTTTTAATTCATAATGTTGGTGAAGAAAGTGGTGGTTTTGGACATTGTTTGAAAATGTTTGTCATTTCTTGAAGTAGCAGAGTCATTTGATATAAATTTTTAAGGCAGTCATTTTTCTACAAGTTAGGAATAGAGCTCATTCTCACATTTTGTAAAATAAAAATATCAAATTGTTTTTAAATAAGCACTTGATATTTCATTCATATGTAGTGTCACTCTAAAATACCAAGTAGTTCTCCAAATTGTTTTAAATTCTTGTTATAGTTTTTTTGGAAGTTAAGACATTGTATGGGAGCCTAACAAGATTTATTTAAAAATATATCATTATTCTGGCATCTAGGTGATTCAAACACTATTTTTTTTCCACTGCAAAATCAATAATGATATAGTATATGTTGTATTTTCAAGAAGCTTTTAAAGTATTTTATTTTTAATTAAAGGAAAAGAAAATTATTGCCACAGTCTCAGCTATTGGCTTAGAATTTAGTCTTTTTCCAAATGCCAACTGACTATCTGGATATAAAAATGTTCCCATCTTGCCTGTTTGTTTTCAAAACATGAAGAATGTATTATGTGTAGCTTTTAAAATACCACTGAATGAGTGAAGCTAGTGTTTTCATTCATAACAGCCATGTTTGCATAATTTGGACTCTAGCTAAAATATATTAATATTAGGCTCAGAAAATCCACTGCACTTTTGTATTGCCAATTCTGTCAAAATCAGCAAGGTAGTCCATTAAACAAGAGGCTGTCATTATCAGTGATGACTCTCTTCGTCCTTATTTTCTAATCCATGTTTTTATGTACGGTATTGTGTGACACGTTTTTCCCATTCAGTTGTTGAAGGCCTAAACCCTATGTACTACATTTTGAGATAGGGCTTTTAAAGGTTAAACGAGGTCACTTAGATAGGTAAGAATTAGGGCTCTAATCTGATAGGACTGGTGGCCTCCTAAAAAAAAAAAAAAAAAAAAAAAGTAAGATACCAGAGATCTCTTCAAGCACAGAGAAGTGTCCAAGTGAGGACAATGTTAGAAGACTGTTATCTGCAAATAGGAAGATATCTCACCTGAAACCAATCCTGAAGGTGCCTCTATCTTTAAGCTCTAACTCCATAGATGTGTAAGAAATATATTTCTATCGTTTAAGCCTCCCAGTCTGTGATATTTTCTGTAAGTATTATGAGCTAACAGATGGGCCCTGGAGGTCCTGTCACATTTTGTTATTGCAGCCTGAGCACACTAATACATATATGTGTCCATATTTTTGTAACATTTGTGCTTATTGACCAGGTCATTTATTTTTCTCCTCACTATCTCTCTCATAAGGGCTACTTTTTGCAGACTGTAAAATCTTTAACATCCTACCTCCCATAAAGAAATGATATCCAAACTAATAAAATTAGAGGTGACTCTAAATTTTAGAAACTATATTGGGAAATAAAAAAAAAACTACCCATCAAAAAACAGACTTACGTGTTCTCTGTCAAAATCTCAATGATACATTTGGCAGAAATAAAAATATCCACCCTAAAATTCACAATCTTGAAAAGAAGAACAAAGTTGGAAGTATTTCAAAACTTACCACAATGCTAGAGTAAAAAAAAAGAGTCTGGTACAGGCATATAGATAGACTTACAGATCAATGGACTAGAATAGAAAACCCATGAATAAACACTTATCTACTTGACAAAGGTGGTAGATAATTCAATGGAGAAAAGGAAACCTTTTCAACAAATGATTTTAGAAAAAACTACATATTCACATGCAAAAAAATGAAGTTGGATGTTTACTTTATACCACATACAAAAATTAACTCAAATGGATCACAGAGGGAAGACCGTGTTCTGAAGGGAGAGAAGGGCCATCTACAAGCTAGTAGAGAAGCCTCAGATGCAACCAACAGGTATGATACTATCTCAATGTTTGTGTTCTACAATGTCTATGCTAGAATGTTATAGCCCAATGTAACAATGTTAGGAGGTCGAATCTTTGTAAATTGACTAGGTTGAGGGTGGAGGTTGGAATTAGTGCTCTTATAAAGAGATACCAGAGGATTCCCCAATTCCTTCCACCATGTGAACACAATGAAAAACCTGCAGTTCAGAAGATGGCCCTTGCCTGGCCATTCTGACATTATGATTTCAAAGTTCCAGAACCATGAGAAATAAACTTCTGTTGTTTATAAGTCTATGGCATTTTTGCTATAGCAATCTCAAGAGACTAAGACACCAACATTAAGACACAGCATTATTCACAATAGCCAAAAGGTGGAAGCAAACAAAGAGTCCACTGACAGAGGAATGAATAAGTACAAATGGAATAGTATTCAGTTTTTATAGAGAAGGACATTCTGGCACTTGCTACAACATGGATGAAGCTTAAGAAACGAGCCAGTCAAAAAATGCATATAAAATACTGTATGCTTCCACTTAAGAAGTACCTCAGTTGTAGAAACAGAAAGTAGAATGGTGGTTGCCAAGGACTAGAGGGAGGTGAGAATGAGTTGTTTGTCAGTGAGTATATGATTTAAATTTTTCATTATGAAAAGAGTATCCACTGAAGTGCATATTCAGAAATGGCTATGATGTTACATTTTCTGTTACATGAATTTGACAATTAAAAAATTAAGTTTATGAAATTTAATGATCCTGCTTAACTGTGGCTGCTATTGTTTTGAACATCAATACGAGCCCTGAATGGCTGCAGCATTAGTTATAAAAAAATTAGAGTTTCAGATAAAGCACAAGATACCTAGTTAAACTTGAATTCAGATAAACAATGATTAATTATTGTAATACGTATATCCCAAATATTGGGAAGCACATACTTATTAAATATAATATTTGTTGGGGCCTCCCTGGTGGCGCAGCGGTTAAGCACTGCACTGTGGAGCTGTCAGCAGCTGCGACACACGAGTTCAATGCCTGGCAGGGGAGATTCCAACATGACGGGACAGACTTCTCCTGCCTCATCTGCTGCTCCCCTCAGCAGTGTATTTCTGTCGATCTGCCTGTGCTGCTCCCCTCTCTGTCTCTGGTGAACCCTCCGCCACCCCATGCCTCCGGCCTGTACCCTACCTTGTATGCATAAATAAATCAATCTTATAAAAAATAGTATTTGTTATTTGAAATTTAAATTTATCTGAGTACCTTGAATTTTTATTTGCTATACCTGAGAATTCTAATAAAAATATACATTTCTTACTACTTTGCCATAGAAAAGATGACGCATTCTGTATAAAAGAAAAGTATTTTCCTATATTTAACTATTTATAATTATAAAGTGAGGGAATATCTGCAACATCACATGTACCAGTGACATTTAGATGGCCCTGGTAAAGGATTTCCTTCCATAAATAGCAATTCTAACCTTCACTTTTTATTCTAGTTTCTTATTCTCTTCTAACACTTGAAATATTTCTACATTAAGCCCATTTGACCTCTTTTTGAAACGTGATTTTTTGTGGTAAAGGTGATATCTTAAAAGTATTTCCTAAAATTAACTATTTTACTGTCTGTTTCTCTCTGTCTCTCTCTGTCTCTTTCTTACACAGTCACATACACACGCATGCACACATAGAACTCACTTATTTCTGTAACTAAATTACCTATTAAATGTTCAGTCAAGTCATTTAAAGTTTGTAAAAGTATGCATTATTTCATTACTGTGCATTATAACCTTAACTCAGATTAGTGTATCAGTCAATTACAAATGAGGGACAGAAGAAAATACATGCTATTTGTAATTAGAAAATCTGTGTTTGAATCTTCACTGTGCTATTTTTTGGTGCAGTGATTTCAGACAAGTCATATGCCATCTTTAGTAACATCTTCCTGTACTGAAAGAAATAATAGATATGTACATTGCACAAAAACCTAAAATATCACAAATCACATTTGTGTCTAGTCTTGGAAGACATGGAAGTACTTTACACACACACACACACACACACACACACACACACACACAACTATATCAATGTGATATGTATATATCATGCACATATATGAGCATATATATTCTCATGTATATATATATATGTATATATATATATATATATATATAACAGATTTAGTTTAAATGCTTGTGAAAGTGATTTAATAATTGACAAGGCTGAAATACTGACATAGGTGAAACACTACTATATGTTTTCCATACATATACCAAATTCTTGCTATATCAAATAGCAAGGAAAAAGAATTTATGAATCTTATCTTCATATTTACTAATTTGCATTAATTTAAGCAATTTAAAACTAACAAATGCTATTGAAAACAGGGTTTTCAAAATCATGTTTATTTAGGTAATGTTTTCACATTGTTATGTTTAAGGGGTACAGATTCATACCCCTACAAATGTATGTGATCATAACCATGCCAACGCCCAAAAACCCAATAATCCTCCACTATAATCCATTGGGTCCCCTCTGCTCTTTGCAGTTTTAAACATTATATTTTTTGTTGCTACAGTGTTTTGAATATATTATCAAAATACTGAAGCTACTACAACTGTAGTAGATGCATTCAAGGGAGAAATAATTGACTTCTACATAGTGCTGAAAAGCAACACATCAGCATGGAAAAAATTAAAAAGTTTTCCTATTTTATAATATTTACAAAAATAGTACCAGTTGAATCTAAAAATGAATTCTTTTCATGAAGTACTTCAAGAATATCTAGTTAGCTAAAATACAATACTAGAAACCTAGAGTCTCTGGTAACTTGGCGTTTACAAAGTAAAATGTAAACCATTTGTGTGGCAAAAAAATGACAAAAAAGATTAATAGACATATTACATATCTGATAAGGCCCTAAGTGTAAGGCCCTAATAGGATATGGACTGGGCCATTGTAGAAAGAGGAATGATGTTTCAATCACTCATTATCAATTAACTAATTATTGGTTAGAAACCATTTCCTGGCTCTCATCCTATTTCAGATAATGTAAAGGCTCCATTTTGAGAGGATATTAATAACTCTTCTCTTCTCCTCTATCTCTCTCTGCCCTTTAAGGACCTCAGGAAAGAAGGTGGCCATGAGCTAACAACAGAGCTCTCTTCTGAATTTCTATCTGTTATTTAAGCCCGTCAATCTATGGTATTTGGTTATGGTAGTCTGAGCAGACCAAGAAAATCATAAAACAATGTACTTGTATGTTTTCTACTGCACTGTGGTTTCTCTGACTCTTTTGATAACTAACAAGGGTCAAGAATAGTCATTCGAGTCAGCAGTTCCATCAAAATCACTATTTTTCCAGTTTTACAAGGGTACAGTTAATAACAAATTCAGGTTTGAAAGCTACCATGATTTTATATTGCAATTTATGTTCACATTTTAGTGAGTATTTGGGAAACAAAAACCTGCCATTCTCTATTTTTCATACTGAAAATCACATTTATATAATTTTTCCAAGGTGAAATTTGAGATGATGGTGGTTAAAGCTCAGTTGACATAAAATTAAGCATTTCCTTTATGTTTAAGGACAGATGTTTAAGAGTTAGCCCCCTGGGCTTCAGTATTTCAAAGTTAGAAGTATAAGGAATTTATTGAATATCAACTCCAAGATCTTTAGTAAAGAAATGAAAGCATTGACTCAAGGGAATTTAAATGACTTACTCTCAGATATTCATTTTGTCAGTGTAGAAAAAGGGAAATTTTTGCTGGCTTAGTGGTGGTAAAAGAATGAGAATTAAAACAGAAACCACCACTTACATATTCCTGAATAACAGAATATATAAAAGGGTGCTGGAAAAAGTTGTTTATCACACAAGTTCTAAATTCTCATTCTCTTAGCACTAGTTTACTTACCCCCTTGTGGTTCAAATCAAACCACACACAAAATGATCGATATATATTCTTATAAATCCTAAAGATAAAGACACCTGATAGTTCCAGCAACTCCTTAGGTTATACAAGCTGACCAAACTCTCCCAAGGTCATCTAGTGACTCCAACATGATAAGCACCCTTTCCCAAGCTTCACCATCTTCCTCTTGCGCATCAGTCAAGGTGTGTGGTCTCTTTTACTGCAGCAAGAAATAACTGACTTTTATGATCACAGATGTGTTTCAATGGTCTTTATTTGATGGGAATTAACTATTCAAACCAACAATGAAACATTGTAGAATCCTTTGGATTCTATTCCAGAAGTACTCCCCATTCCTCCTTGATTTTACCTTATTTTTGAAAATTCTGATTTCTGGTTAAAATAAACCCTTTTTACTTTTGCCTTTGTTATTGATTTATTTATTTCCCACTTTAAGAATTTCAAGGATTATACTTCAAAGATTACAAGGACATTCATTTCTGAATTTAACACCTATGGCAAAAATTGTATAATAAGGAAAATAATTAATAACAAATACTGCAATACCTTAGAAAAGTGATCTCATTTTTATTAAAAATAATGCGCATTGTTTTCTGTAGACACATTTACTTAATAGAAAACACATATACCTGCATATCATTATACCATAATATAATGTCATGTTATAGTTTCATAGGTAAATTTAAATAATTATTAGTTTTTTCTATTTTATGAGATTTCATAGATATACTCTTGTTAAGTTATATTTACAAGTGATGACTATATTGTAACATTAGAATCTAAAAAATACGGATGAATTTCAATATATACTGCTATTCCATGTGAATTAATATTTCCTAGCAATATGCATAGTTATACCAAGATCTGCAGTAGGAACAATTTGAAATATTTTTTTTAAAGGTCATGCCAAGTGAGGATGTGAAAGATCCCAAAAAATCTTGTGCCGTAAAAACGCAGTCACTGCCAGCAACAAACCAATCACTTTGCATTACAGAACTCCAAATACACATTTTATAATTATTTGGAATTATATAAAACTTAAAATACCTAAATATAAATGAATGACAGTTCTTTACAAGGGACACTTGCTTTTTCTCATAATGTAAATATCGGAAGGGGGATTTTACCATACACTGCATTACCCAATGGAAATATACAACCGTATATATAATAAAATAACACCGATATTTAAATATTGAAAAGAGTATTTTTTTGCCTATTTCAGATACTTGCAGTATATATTGCTCAAGTCATTTGAACTGTCTTAGGTATTTTTTTTATCACTATATTAATAGATACCCTGTCTTCGCTTCAAGTTTATTATGAGATTCAATGGGTATGATGCAGACATGGAGTTATTTTGTAAGCTATATTAAGAAACCGTGTACACATTCAGTTAAAACTTGAAGTTCTAAGAACATGGAACAAAGCAAGTAGTACATTTTTTAAATTAAATATTTTTCCCACAACCATCCCATATGTCTCCTTTCTCCCCCCTTCCTCTTAAACTCAGAAATTTCATTTAGCTTATTAGTGTCTGCTAGATTTTATAAATAATTTGCTTTGTCAAATCATCTGTTACGTAGATATATGATGTGTATCTTTGTCTTTCTTTACTACACATAATTCCCTTGAACTCCTTCCATTTTGCTGTAAATGACAAGATTTCATTTTTCCTTATGGCTGAATAGTATTTCATACTGTAGATATACCTAATCTGGTTAACCCTATCTTCTATCAGTGTGGACTTAGGTTGTTTCCATGTACCAGTTATTGTTACTAATGCTGCAATAAACATTGTACCGCATATTTGTTTTTTGAGTTGATGGTTTAATGTTCCTTCTGTAGAATATCAAGAGTGAGACTGCTTGGTCTTTGTATAATTTGTATACAATATACAATATAACCTGTATATTTGTATAATGTTATTTTTGAGTTTTAACAAGGGCATGCCCTTAGTAAATTGTATTTGCAAAAATCACATTTTTAAAAGATAAACTATTTCATCATGGAAATATCTCCATGGAAATAAATACTTTTGCAATGCGTGTGTTAGCATTCAGACTAATATTGCTTGGCAAGATGTAGTGGAAACATATCTCTAGAAACCTCATGACCTTAATAAAAACCACTTAACACTTTGTGTGCTGGTGCCATGTAAATTTACCAGCCCTTGGGGCCGGCCATTTTCTATGCCACCGCATGAATGGTATAAGCATTCAACAAAACACACATAGCTCTTGAACTACTGGATATATTTTAATGAAATTTTAAATGCATAGAGATTATATACCAGAGTAATCAATTAGAGTGTGGTATTGTTCAAACATGTCCCTCTATGGAGTGGAACACAACAAAATCCACAAATAAAGCGGGTTTCACTTCTCTTTTTCTTGGCTGCAAATACTCTACATGGTCTCTGAGGAATTTTCTTGCTCCCAGCACTATTTTCTCTACTTTATGCTTTTTCATGTTCATTGAAAGTCTTCCTGTGGGTCCATCTTAGGTGCACGCCTTGTAGGAGAAATGTGAATGTTTTCTCTCATGTGTCTGAGATGGGCTCTTCTGGGCTCGTGTCTGGCAATGAGATGGGCTCGTGTGTCTGAGATGGGCTCACCCAGTTTCTGGCTACTTCATGCAGGAATTTTTTATACATAATTTGTTTTCCACTGAGCTCTACATACACCCTAAAAGAATTGAATAGGGCACAGTGCAACAAATACAGTACTGTCTCCTTTGACCACTTCGTGGTCTTTCTCATTATTGTGCAATATGACAGTCTACTCCCTTCATACACTTGTTGTATTCCAATGGACTCCGGCTTCCTTATTCTCTCTTCAGTTTTTCTGTCCTTCTTTTCAGATTCTAGGAGCCATGAAGAATGAATGGTAGAGATCATGCGAACCTCCCTCTTGTCTTTCCAAATTTGCACGAGAACATATTTTTTCTTCGGAATGCTGACTGGCCTTTCTGTAGTTTCACAGATTTCAGACATTCAGGAAGACTTCTATTTACTCTGACTGTGCCATAGATTCTTGTTCTGTTTTGGAGAAGGTTTTTGGCAATGCTTACACTATTATAATAGTTATCCATGTAAACATGGTGCCACAAACCTGTATTTGGCCCTAAAACTGACAGAATTGTATCTTCCAACTTACTATCCTCACTGGTATAAATTTGCAAATTGCAAATATATCCAGTGATCGCTTCACATACCATACGCACTAATATTCCATGTTTTGTCAGCTTGGCAGGGTTGTATGTACGAAAAGATGGTCGCCCTCGCCATGGTATCACGCCCTTGTCAAGTGACAGTTCCTGCCTAGGTCTGTAGACACTTGCAAATTTTTCTTTAGAAGGTTGTTCAAAACTGGTAGAACCTTGAATATCCTCCCTGAATTTTCTGAGACATCTTCATTATTTGAAAAATGCCATGCCTGCCATATTTGGCGGAACCTGTTTTTACTCATTACCTTTGAAAATATAGGAGTTTCTGTTAGAGGGTCCAGTGTCCAATAATCACTTATTCTGTCTTTGTGCACCTGCCCCATAAGGATAACCAAACCTAAAAATGTTTTCATTTCTCCAATGGTTATATCGTGGCACTTCAAACTTTTAGGTGATTCTTTGTATTTATGGGCATTTTGCTCATGATAATGATTTGATTCCTCCACCATCATCAAAAATAGGTCATCCTCAATAAACAAACTAACTACGTCACTCACATTTTTTGGAGCATGTGGAGTAATTTTCACACCTGGTGTGCCAGCAAATGTTTCTAAAGCAGGAATAATATTGTTGTCCAACCAAAATAAAACATCGTCACTCGTCGTGTTAGTCACACCATTACTGTCATCAACTTCAGAATCACTGGAATACTGCAAAGGTAGAGCACGAACAGTTTTCTTGGTAATTATTATATCTTCATCACCGTCATTTGGCATTTCATTATCATTTTCCTCAGAACTTCCATCAGTTCCTTCACAACTTGGGACATCAGCCAAATTATCGGCAAAAACTTTGTTTAAAATTTCATTTTTGCTCATTCCCCTTCTGTTCTCAGCAGCCATGATTGCGTAATAGTAACAACAAATGTCACAGGTTAAAAAACTGTAATATCTCTCACAAAACACCTTACACTTCCATCCAAACAATGTGTAAAGCTTCTAGACTGAGTACGATCAAAGAAATAGCTTCTAATAGTTCCAAATAAATCCACCGTGGCGTGAAAAACCGGAGACTAGATGAACACGTATTAATACGTGAGCGGCCACCTGATACTGGTGACAAAAACACGTACGAATACGTGAATGGACCACAAAGTGTTAACTTCTCTCACCCTTAGTTTTGTCATTTATAAATTTATAAAGAGCAGAAACTTGCAATCAGATGAGGCTACTGGATCTAATGACCGAGATGACAAAATAGTGCCTTATCTCTTCTCTTCCTTCTTTAATTTTCTGGTATGCCAATGTTTCCCTAATCTATCTCTGAGCCTCCCCTCTTCTCTCCATGAATCATTCCCCAAGGCAAGAAAACAAAACAAAACAAAAAAACCCATGTCACCTCTAAGCAAATACTCATCACTCATTTTTATTACAACAGAGTTGTACTTGTGTTCACTATGACAGATTCTGTTCTACCTGATAAGGAATTATCATCCCCTTTTCCTTGCTGTGCAAAAAAATTAAAGGTGTAAAAACAGAGAACAAAGAGATGGCTTAACTTTTGAAAGTACAATCTCCCCTAGATATCTAAAACACATCTCACCAAATGTTCTTCTTTATTGTTTGGAAGATTAATGCAAATTACAACAATAAATTTTCAAAATAAACTTGTTATCCATTTTCATTCAAATAAGAACTTTTTCTTACTCATTGTAATACTGACTTTTGGAAGCCTATGAAAAGTGATAAGCAGGGTTAGCACATATTATGTTGTCTCCTTACCTGAGAGTCAAATAAATCTGATTCTTGTTGATAGAATGAATACCACTACCTTAAATTTTTATCACATACAAAAATATACTCTGCTACACTTCAACATTCAATATAAACTAGAAATCACAGAAAAATTCTTTTAGCTTTTTTTTTTTTTTTTGCCATGGCTATCATGAATTTCTTTTACATTCTTTTTTATAAACTTTAGGCAAGATTAAAAATGTCTTAATAGTGTGTCCATTGTAATAGAAAACATAATCAAATGAATAATATTTACGGAGCACAATCACTGATTTGACAAAAATAAATTCAGAATTATTATTAATTATAAGATTAATTCAAATTATGTGTGCAATATTGGAAGTTAGGAGGCAGAAGTCCCAAAATATATTTCTACATTTGGTGGCAGAAGTTTTAGGTTGTGAATTAATGAGATTGTGTTTTTAGCTTTCCACTTCATATTGTCTTATTTTAAATCTCTATAAATCATGTCCAAATTTTCCTAGCCAAAAATGAATAAAATGACAAAAGCTTTTAATAATTCATAAAGCACTGAAAGAAACAAACTAAAATTATACTCAGCCAACAAAGGCAAAAACTCTGATTTCTCTTTTGATTGATATCCACATTGTCACAGGAATTATGAAATAAAACATATGTCTAATTCACATGGACTATTTAGGTTCAAGTTTCTTACAAGGACTAATTTTATGAAGACACATAGAACTAGAGTTCAGTTTTGTATTGGAGAAAATTTCAAACTTTTCCCTGGTATGAGTGGTTGAGTTTAAATAAATGTGGTTTATTTATATTTTATTACAAATAAAGATTTCTTCAGGATTTATGTCTTCCTTTGTTTCAAATGAAATTTTATAGATATTTGTATAACTACTACTTTTGAGTTTTAGCCCAGGGTATGCCATTTTCAGACCCAGAATCTAAAGGAAGACAATCAAGAAAATCTACTGTGTTTTAGGACAACTACATGAATTCTCTAGATGTTGCTCTCCTAATCCAGGATTTTGTGACAATAACTTTCTAACTCTAACTGATTTAAGTCCTATATTCTTTGTCTGCATGCTGTTTTCACTTTGGGGATTGAATTGTGTCCTCCAAATATGAAGTCCTAAGTGCAATGCCACTCTATGTAGAGACAGAATCTTTAAGGAGGTAATTAAGGATAATTTGTAGCATAAGATTGGGGTTCTAATCTAAAGGACTAGTGTCCCATTAAGAAAAGAGTGAGACACTAGGGCTCTCCCTCCCGCTGTGTACACAAGGGGGAAAGGTCATTTGAGAAGTGAAAAGCCACAGTCAAAAGGCCAGGAAGAGGCCTCACCAAAACCCAATCTGATGGCAACCTTGATACTGAATTTCTAGTCTTCAGAACTGAAAGAAAATAAATTTGTATTGTTTCAACCACCCAAGTTGTGGTATTCTGTTATGACACCCAAGCAGACTAACACAAAGACTTAGTGTTCCTTTTGAGTCCTATTTCCTCCCTCTTCTAGTGTAACTGCATTTATATTAGTATCTTTCACTATAACCAATAGACTTATCTCCCACATTTGCCTGCTGGAATTCTACCTAAACTTTAAAGCCGATTTCGAATCTACTTTGAAAGATTACACTGGTCAACAGTGAGATCGTTACTGACTTAAAAATTCCCTAATCTGTAGCATCTTGGTGTGCTGAACATGAATATAACCCCGGAAATTTTTTATTAGCTCTCGCTTTGAAGATATTTCATGTAATTCATTTTAAAAGTTTCATCTTTTAAATTTACCCAATAGGACTGAAACATCCTAAATCAGTCTATAATGATATAATATTGCATCGCATTGCATAGTACCATCATGCACACATCATCCAGAGTTGAGTGCATCATTTTCTGATGCAGTGCAATACCACTGCCATGTGGCTGCTGAAGTAAGCTGACGTCAGCAGTGCACTATAGAAAGCTGGGTCGGAAAGGTTGAGCATTGAAAATATTTCAGACTTTGTGTGAGACAGTTGAAGCTACTGTTCCATAGAATTGCTATTATTTTATCCATTTAGGCACAATACAGAACAGCAATGCCTCAAAAGTGTGTTAAAAGTGTGGACGATTTCTGCTCTATTTGTGGGGAAGTGACATTTGCCAACAAGGAGAAAACCTTCTCAAGTGAAGAAGGTTTATCATCTTTACTTCGGATGCAAGGTTAGTGACCAAGACAAGCCTTGGGCCCCGCATATATGCTGTGCTACATGGACAACACAGCTTTCACAGTGGTTAAATGGCAAAAGATCATCAATGCCGTTTGCAGTCCCCATGGAGCAGAGAGAGTCAAGCAGCCACATAAAAGACTGTTCCTTCTGCTTGGTTCCTCCTTTTTCCGGTGAAATAATGAAGCAAAAGAAGTCAAGAATAGTCTATTCAAACATTCCGTCTGCACTGAGACTGGTTCCACGTGGTGAGGGACTTCCTATTCCTGAACATCCAGCAGAATATTCTCTTGATTCATCTGATGAGGACAAGGGTGAGCCGACCTGCTCTTCTCCTGTTCCATCAGCATGCAGTGATCCAGACTTTCACTGTGGTGCATCATCAACCCCACACAGACTAACACAGGAAGAACTAAAGGACCTGGCTCGTGATTTGGATTTATCCAAGAACAAGGCAGAATTGCTAGGATCAAGACTTCAACAATGGAATCTTATGGAAGACGATGTCACCATTACTTCATATTGAAAGGGCCACCAGCAGTTGGAGACTTTCTTCAGGAAGGAAAGTACTCTGATGTTCTGTTCTGATATTGAGGATCTCATGAAGGTCTTAGAAATCACTCATGACCCACAAGAATGGAGACTATTTCTAGATTCTTCAAAACTGAATCTTAAGGCTGTGCTTTTGCACAATGGACATTTTATTCCTAAACAGCTGTACAAGAGACAAATGAAGAAATCTAAGAAGTAGTCTATGACTTGATTTTTTACAGGTATTAACCATAGAGCTATTACTATTGGCATGCATTTCATGACGTAAACATCCATTTATTGCAGATTACAAAAAAAAAAACTAGAGCCAAAATTAGAATTTGACTGTCATATTCATGTTGAGCACATACAAATTGATAGGAAATGACTGATTTTATTTCAGTAACGTGATTTTTGTAAAAATTTGTGGACCAGTGTTATTGTAGTTTAGTTGCCATATATATCACCCTCCTCAAGTAGCATGTGATGCATGCTTGCATATAACCAGTTTAGAAACAACATATTCACTCACATTTTATCTATTTGGACATTTGTCTCATCTTCTCTATTAGATTAGTGAAGCAGTATATAAATCCGTTAACTTTTTAACTACTACTGGCCAATTTATTATTACCTGCTAGGCATTTTGTTGTTACATAGAGGATAGAAAAACAAAAATTATTATGATTCATTACTATAATTATTCAGAAATTAGAGAAATGCAAATTTCAACTCTGAGTAAGTAAGGTCTTTCTCATAAACCTAGGTGTTAGAAAGTAGAAAATAGTGTCCGTAAACTGCAATTTGTTTTCAAACAAAATGTTAGAGATGGAAGTCTTTTATGAGAAACAATAAGATCAGATTATCTTCATATTTTATTCCCAATTACTATATATAGGGCCATCAGTACAGAACAGATTTAGCAATGTTTAGTTTGTTTTATGTAAGTTAGTGTGTGTCAGTACAGGTAACTAGTATAACACATACACAATGATTAGCAAATAGAAACATGCATCACTAAACAAATGTAAGCAACACAAACTAATTTATACCTTACTATACTGTATGACTTCCTTATGCTGACATCTCTGTGTAGAACTCATGTGAGCTCACTATTGAATTTGTGGGGATAAGAATCAATCCTCTCATTTAGAAAGAAGAAGCTATGTAAAATTTTGCCCCAGTTTCTTTACTTAAAATAGTTTCCAGTACAGAACATTTTCTTTCTAAATTTTCTTCTCACTCCAGCTGCCTAAAAATTCCTTTTTCCCCTTCCTATCATTTTATGAATTATTATGTATCTGGCTTTATTATACGATTTCAAGAAACAAAGGGATATATTAATAAGTCTAGAGCTATCTCTGTCTTCATAGACATACCTACATTCCAGTGGAGATTTTGGAATGCAAAGTAAAACACGAGTAGATTGAAAAGCAGTGAACGAACATAACCTTTATGATATTTTAAAAATTATTAGTTGATAACTAACACATTTCAGATAATATACTTGATGCATCATTTTAAAGTAAAAACTTGTTATTATATTTTATGTGAAATATTTCACAATGTAGTTTAGAACTCTTTTTTTTTTTTTTGCCTAGATAAGGCATGCATCATTAATAGAAAATATATTCTCAAACAGTCTATATCTAGAATATATTTCAAGTCAAATTGGGTACCTTCCCAATTAACCTAGCACCTGAGAATTTTCTAATTAATGTAGTTAAAAATTTCATATTCATTCACTCCCTCCTTTGAAAAAGATTATATATCAATGTCCATTGTCATGTAATGTGTCTGCTCCCTATGAAAAATATACTCCTCCATCCAGTCAATTTTAGGTTTGGTCATGTGTTCTTACTTTGGTCAATAAGATAACAGCAAAAGGGACAATGTACAATTCTGTACATTTTGCACTTTGTACTTGCTCTGCAAGAATAATATGTACTAAAATTAGTTGATCTTTTAGCCTTGGTTCTGGAATAAGGTAATTTGAGGAACTAATCCACAGTTCCAAATCAGAAAGCTTGAATCTGCTACATAGTCTTAACTGGAACTACAGATGAACTGAAGACAATTTTGTAAAAGAAACAGACCTTTTTAATTTAAGCCACTAAGATTTCAGATTATTTGACTAAGTCAAAGAATTTATAAAAGGATCCATCATTAAATATCTACCATCATTAAATATCTACAATCCTCACCTTTTTGGACCTGACAAATAATTGTCCAGAATTCTAGAGATATTCAAATGTAGCTAATATGGATCGGTTTTTCTATGTTAGATTATTTAAAAAATCAAGAACTTATATTTTAGGCTTATATCCTTTAAATTTTCCCCAGATACTTCCAATTTTTGGTAAATGGAATAGACATGTTTTATTCTTCCCACTAAGAACAATATACAACAACATGAGAAGATCTGAAAGATGGAGAAAAGTAGATTAAATATTTAGGTACCTCATAAACAGAGGAATAACAGTACTTAGTATCTAGTATTTCCTTATCAAAGGAAAGCAAGAGCAACTATATTAATTCCAGAAAAGCTAGACTTCAGAGAAAAGGAAATTATCAGAGATGGAAAAGGACAATATAATGATAAAAGGTCAATCCACTCCAACAGATGACAGGTGATATCGCCATCAGAATTGTGAATGTACCAAACTATCTGGAAGCTTTATAATGTATGAATCACAATCTGAGAATACTGGAAGGAAAAAATGAACAAATACACAATTAAACTGGAGACTGCAACATCCCTTTTTCAACTACAATTTGAAAGAAAATCAGCAATTCTTTAGAAGTACCTAAGGACTCTCTTAATCAACATGATCTAACATGTTCACTCTTAGAACATTCCACCCAACAACAGAATATACCTTCTTTTCAAATGTTCAAGTAACATATACTAAAGAAGATCATAGTTTCACCTTAAAATGAAGCTTGATGTATACTGAAACTTGAAATCATAGTGTGGAATCAAAGTAGAAATGAAATCGGTAACAGAAAAATAATAAGAAAACATCTAAATATTTGAAAAACAAACTGTACACTTTTAAATAGTTCAGGAGTCAAAAAAGAAGTCCTAAAGGAAATAAAAAGTGCACTGAGCTGAATGAAAATACAATGTATTTTTGGATTACAGCCAAAGTAGAGTTCAGAGGGAAATTTATAGCAATAAATGATACATTAGAAAAGAACAAAAATCTCAATACCATAATCACATTAGAAAAGGACAAAAAATCTCAATACCATAATCTCAAAATCTACATCAAGATAATGAAGAACTAAAACAACCTATTGAAAACTAAAGCAGGAAATAAAAAAGATAAGAGATCAAATAAATTGAAAAAAGGAAAAATTGAGAAACCCAATAAAACTATGAGCTAGATCCTTATAGCATCCAATAAAACTAACAAATCTTTAACATTGACAAAAATTAGAGGCACTATAACTACAATATCAGAAATGATACAGGACATTATGAGGTCATTATGTAGTCTTCAAAACAATAAGGGCCAGTTTCAAGCCTCAAGGTGAGCTCCCTGGTTTAAGAAAACAAAGGGAAGTAGATTAGAGTGATGGGTAGAGAGGGGAAATAAAAGGATGATGGGGTCAGGTTAGGTCACAGACACATTCAAAGGCAACGCTCTAAGAATTGAAAGTCTACCCAATGGAAAGAATACAGCAATGTTGTGCTGTCTTTAGGAACTTTAGCATTTTTTATAATCCACATTTGTTTCTGATCTGATGTAAGTTTTACCTAATTGTGGATTATCTCTATATATTCTTCTAAATGCTGCTGGGAAAAAATACAAGGTTATAAAAAGAAAACTTAAGGAAATATTAAAATAGGCATTAAATTTTACTGCTGCCCATCCTTTCTAAAGAAACTTTTCATTCCATAGCTTCAATCTCTGACAATCTGATTCAGTTCCCTTTTTATTTATTTTTTACTGAACATATGACAGTCTCTTGAAGTTGTGTACCTGAAACTGGAACTAGTATTCTTTCTTGCAGTTAAACATTATTCTGGGTCAAAGGTATAATTTGTTAACAAGCAAATCTGCTTATAAAGCAGAAAGTTTTATATAAAACGGTTCTGTCCAAATCTAGAATATCTATTTTTCTCTTATTGCATATTTACATTCAGCAGCAATTTAGTTCCTTAGTATGATTTGAATATACTTGGTAATCACATTTTTAAATCTTCATTGCAATTTGTACACCTATTGTCTGAGTGAAAGCCCAACCTGGGGAACAAAATTCTTTATTATGCTACATTAATTATACATTATGAATAAGAAAAATGTATGTTAGTGTTAGCAATACTCAAAGCAATAGGAGGATGATATAAATTTTAACTAAAGTTTCTTCTTGGAGTCTTAAAAAAGTTATTAAAAAGCTATTTGAACTATACCTTGATGTATATACATTTATATATGAAGTGAGATAGAATTAACAATTTAATTGTAAAATAATAACATTTAAAGAATCTTGGTGAAATCGTGGTGAAGTGCATCCCTTGTATTATATTTGCAATTATTTTTTAAAATTTTGCTTAAAAATATTTAAATATTTTGAAATTATATTTTGAAAATGAGGCTTCATGAAAGCTCTACCAAATTAAGATTATTTAGGAGAAAAGGTAAGAGTGGGTTTCACCAATGCTGTAATGGTTTATAAATAAATATATGCTTATGTTATTAATACTTTTTAATATTTAAAGGTATTTTCATGATGATAAAAATTTCCAGCGTTTTCATTTTCCATCAATTTCCATATGTATTATAGGAAACTATATATAGAATTACTTAGCAGAGTAGAAAGATCCTATTTTAAGTGTAATGTAAGACACTTGTAACAAAGGTAGTATGGCACTGGCATTTTGTCCTTCCTATTCATCCCAAAAGATAGAATACATGAATCACTTTGACATAACAGAGTCCTTTTCTGCAATGACTTTCTTATGTGCATATAAGTATCCTATTTTTCTAGGGATAAAATGGATATCCCATTAAAAAATGTGGACCTATAAAATGCATAAAATATAACCCTGATTTAAAGAAACCAAGCCTCTATAATATACATTCTAAAAATGTGAAAGCATATTCCCTAAGTCAATTTAGGAAAATAAAAAAAACGAATATAACGATTAAGTCTACTGGATTCATTCATCACAAAATCTAAATATATACCAAGTAAGGAAACCTGAGATTTAAGGGTTAGGTTTCTTTAGTAGATTCTAGTATTTGAGGAAAATTTATAAGACAGCAAATATTAAATAATGTTTTTTCAACCTAAACATAGGGCACCAATTTTATTTTGGGATATCTGAGAGCAGTAAGAACTGAAGGAAATGTTATCCTATTTATTTTAGTTGGTTCAGTTTTTAACCACAGCTCCCCATGGTTCTCCGGAAATTAAGACCATAAAATTCTGAGAAGTTCAAAAGGTATTAGAAATAAATGAATTATGAGAATGTTTCCATAAAAGGTACTCTATTTTGTAAACTTTAGCCACTGAATGGAATAAATATAAATGTAATATAAAATCTGTAAGACTCACCTCAATAGAGTCTCTGTGAGTTTTGGAGATTTTAGTTTAATAATTTTCTTCTTTTTCTACAATTTATCTCAACAACTATGAAACTTAACCCTCTTTTATCTTTATCAGAAGCTATTTCCATGTTAAACAGGTTAGATTATTTCCAATCTAGATTTTATTTTTTTTTATTTTTCTAATATATGTTTTTATTGTTATTTATATCTTTTACATTTTGTAACCCACCACCAATTCACCTGTGATCCATCTCCATGGTCCCTTGTGTTCTTTTCTACTCCATTTTGTGCCCTTACCCTCCCCCCCTCACCCCCCCAAGTGTCTCTCCTATTTGGTTTCCCTATAGTCCTACCAACTGGGAAAAGATATTTGCACACAATACATCCGATAAAGGACTGATAACAAATATTTACAAGGAACTCACACAACTCAACAAAAACAAAACCAATAACCCAGTCAAAAAATGGGCAGAAGAGCTAAAAAGGCACTTCTCCAAAGAAGAAAAGCAAATGGCCAACAGATACATGAAAAAATGCTCAACATCACTTATAATCAAGGAAATGCAAATCAAAACCAATCTAGATTTTAAATCAATTATGTAGTTTTGAGAGGGGTTAAAAAAAAATATCCTGCCCTAAAACAAACTGGACCACCACTCTAGCCTTGATTTATGTTTAGAGCTTTAAACAAAAAGTTTGCATCTGTTACCCCTAAAGTCTGTAATTAGTAGTTGAACCACACAAAGAATCTACGTGATGTCATGTCTAGACAACATGTAAATTAATATGAAAGCAATTGATTTGGAACTCTAAACTAATACAAATTAATCTGAATTAAGTTTAATCTTCAGTTATTAACTGATTAAGTGTGACTGTTAGTTGTTACAGAGTGGTGATTCCCATCTGTGAATTTTAGGGACACTTAATAATTGCTTCTGTATAGGGAAATGGTTAAAGCATAGATCATATGCTTTAATATGATTGTCCATGACTGCTCCATGAACAGAAAAACTAGAGAGGCAAAACTGTAATTGAGATTTAAAAACATGTAGGGAGATTTCTGAGCTGCCATAATGAACTTTTGGCAAAGGGGCTCTTTCATGCGTGTTGCCTCTGGCTATGCTGGGTACACCATCCCTCTTAGAAAGTGTGTTCATCTGTTGTTCTACAGGAGAATATGTCTTTGTTGTCAGTAAATAAGAAATAAAAATTGCCAATAAACTCTCTTCTTAGCAGAATTATTAAAATTTAGTGTAGGTAGAAAAATCCAGTAAGTGAAAGATGCTTGGCTTTGAGGTAACAATATCCCAATAGCTTCAGAGGAAATCAACAGGAATGTACTGCCAAATCAGAGTAGGGGGTGGTTATTATTCTACTATCTCATATGTACTGGAATACTAGCAAAAATTATGTGTCCCATTTACTAAAATATATTTGTCTTTAAATATTATGGGTTTCCTCAGTTTTTTATTGTCTTTGTTTTATTTTGATTTACTTTTTAAAATAAATTTATTTATTTAAGCAAAATTAGCTTGTACTTATTTTAGAGTGCAAAAAAAACCTCAACATAGATAGCCTCAGAATGTAATAAAAAATGTTGATTTTCTTCCATTAGCCATTTCCAATAATTGCATTAATAACATTTTTCAGATAATTGGAAACCAAGAACAATACTATCTAATTACAAAAAATGTTTTACTCTTTTTGAATTTGTGGTCATGTATGCTTCGTTTGTCAGAAAACTCTATGGTTTTTGTTGAAACAATATTCAGGAGTGTTTTATGATTCTAACATACATAAGTTTGATAATTAAAAAGCAACTAAGTAATATCAAAACAAGGGTCATTTAATTTATATAGACTCTTTTATAGACATCCCACTCATTGTCATAATAACTGAAGCTGTCATGACCATGGTCTGTGCCTTGCATGAAGCCCTAAACAATTCTGACAGGCTGTAGCTCATTAAGGGACAGTCATTTTGTTGAAATGTCTATCAGCTCGCAGGGATGCACCAGGATGAATAGGCCCAAAACAATAGGCCCATTTGTTAGAGCAGTAGCTTCTCTAATACATGATGAGACAATCAAGCCAAGCTGCCTTTGGCACAAAGACATAATTAATCAAATGGACAAATGGTTCAAAAATTGCTCTAGTATATTCTGTAGTGGACAGAGGTTTCCATGGAAACATTGGCGTTTGCATCACAGTTAATGACCATTCTGTACAATGAAGTCTCCCTCTTCGCACACACTTCTTTACTCCCTCTCCACTATGCCTGCTCTCCCCATTCCTTCAACCATTAAAAAAAACACACACACACAACCTGGAGAAAAACAAACAAAATTGGGAGAAGGAGGAAACATAAAGGAGAACCTTGAGTATCTGATTTCCCTATCTGAAAATCTAATAGTTCTATTTTAGGATTTATGAAAGTAATTATGAATTTTATTGTATTTTTAATATTGAAAAAATACATATGCAGAAAACAAGCTTTCAATAGTGACTTTAAATGCTATTAAATAATTACAGAATTCACTGAAGTATTTTTAAGTATAACTTAGGTTACTGTTATGATTTAAAATGTTTTTGAAAGGAATTTAACTTCTAACATGTCTAAAGTAATAAATGGAAATTTAGTAAAGTCTTATAAAAAAGGAAGACTTTAAATTTATTTCCAGCTTCTAGAAAATCATACATACTCATTTACTAAGTATAACTGCTTTTTACCTTATGTGTTTCTACCTCGATTATTGTTTAACCAAACTAAGGGCAACCACTAATTTGTCACATAATAAAACATATTCCCTATAGATAGTCTATTCTTCACTGGAGATATTTATTATTACTATGTGATGGCTTTTAAGGTTTTAGTCACTGCTTTTCTTCCAAATGATAATATATCAAAGTATTCTTTCTGATCACAAAAAAGTACACTCTTTCAGAAATGTCCTGATAAATGAACTATTTTCATCTTTATAGTCAAGGAACCACAAAAGCCTAAGTTCTATGCCTATTTAGGGGTTTTGGGTAATACCTGAAACTGGAGTTTGACTCTTTGGAAAGGTAATGGCAGGGTAGTTTATTGAAATAATTATTTTTCCCTTGAATTATATGTTTTCCTTTACACTTTCTCTAAAAATCTTTTTTTTTATTTCTTTTATGATGTTGGATTGCTATGTGTAGTATTTCTTGAAGATATGTTCTCTTCTGGCATTTAAATCTTTATTTAAAAAAAGATCTGTGTCGATCGAGTCTTTTATTGGTGGCATGCATGAGGAGAGAATTATGAGGCTTTGGAGTGAGGGTAGCTTGGCCAAGAAACACACACAGCAACCGAGCATGTGGTATTGACTGGGAAAGAGGAAGAGGTTTGCTACTCCTGCAAAAATGAAGGGCCCAGAATGCTAGCCTGGGTGTGACGGTGAGTTTCACAAGTCAACTAGATTGGGCTACCAGAGAGCTGAGGTGTTATTTCTAAGTGTGTCTACAAGGGTGTTTCTGGAAGAAATGGACATTGGAATTGGTAGCCTGAGTAAAGAAGATCCATCCTCACCAATTCATTGTGCAATCTGCTCAGTGTCTGAATAGGAGAAAAGCAGAGAAGGGTGAATTTTTTTTCTTTGCTTACACTGCTATATCCATCTTCTTCTCCCTTGAACACTAGCACTCCCGTTTGTCAAATCTGGTTCTCAGACCTTTGAACTTGGCTTGAATTATACCACTGACTTGTGTATTTACACAGCCTACAATTTAGCAGGTCTTGGGACTTCCAGCCTTCATAATTGTGTGAATCAATTCCTATAATCTCTCTCTCTCTCTCTCTACCCCCTTTCTTTCTCTGTATCACAGATGATAGTTGATGATAGATAATACATAGATGTAGCTATAGATAGATAACAGACATATATATAGCTATATCTAGATAATTTCCAGTAATATATATCCTCATATCCTATGATTTGTGTTTCTCTTGAGAAACTTGACTGATGCACTATGCAGCACATACAGAAAATGTCCAAACTCAGAGAAGATGGGCTATTCAAGTACACTTAGGGAAGTTGGAACTGAACTTCTCAGTATAGGCAAAGAATTCTTTGCCCAAGCTCGTGTTCAAAGTGTATTTTCCAAGAGCTATGAAAGGTTGAACTATGAATCTGTCTGCACCTACCAAGATTGATGGAAGTTCACATGACTTTATAGTCACTTTACATGACTTTCCTATGAAGTTTGTATCCTGTTGCGTTGGGTGCAACACCACACTTATACACGGGAGTCGTGGAGCAGGCTACATGATGCAGGATGCTGCTCAATGAGCCAGATCCTTGTCCTTTTATTGATAAAATAATCACATCATCAGTTTCAGGGGAAAAGAAGATAAAGAGAAAAGGGGAAGAGCAAAAGGTGTATCCTATTATCTATAGCATTAGGGCACGTGGGTCTGCTCTCCAGGCATTTCTTCTCTGCTTGATGACTCAGTATTATAATTGAGGTCAAGCCTTAGATTCCCCAGCCGAGGTTTCAATTTTATCAATAAGGTGTTCCATTGATCAACTTCTGGGGTCCTTTGTCATACATTGGTCCTCAGCCCCCTGGCATTCCCGGTCATACTTCTTGATACACGCCCTTCCCAAAGTGATCTGCTTTAGAATAGAAGGAGGGTTGGGCTCTTATATCTGATTGACCGGGGAGTTCTGACCTTGGGTAGGAATGCAGAGTTACAGATAACTAAATGGAGGCTGGTCAGGCCGTTTAGGATTAGCAGACGCACAGTATCCTATATTCTTATGCTATCCTAGAGTCAACTAAGATTGAGTTTCACTACAATGCAAAAAAAAAAAATGTTTTTATATGTCTGGATATGTTCTTATCTCAACGTTTAGCTACAGAGAAGAATGAAATGCCTTTCTGATTCCTTATTAAGGTCAAGGGGAAAACATGGACAGTGACATGCGTTCAACTAAACAATGTGGCAGAGGCTTAAGCCATTATAAGATACACTTTGAAAAATTTCATCATGCATAGATATAATCCTAATAAACACCCAGCCCAAGAAGCACATGGTTATCAGCATCCCAGAAACTCTCTAGTTCACTCTAACAATTACCACCACTTTTAATACTTGACTTAAATTTTGCCTATTTTGAGTTGTGGATTCTATATTATGCGATGATATGCACTTTAAGTATACATTCAGGCTGGAGTGACTAAATAATCATAAAATTAAGAATTTAGTAGCAGAGAGAACAAGAAAGAAGATTATTATTATTATTTTTTATCTTAGATGACCAGTTTCTATTAAGCAACATGATAAAAAGTATTGGTTCAGGGCCTCCCCGGTGGCGCAGCAGTTAAGTGCTGCGCTATGGAGCTGTCGGCAGCGGCGACGCGAGTTCGACGCCCGGCTGGGGAGAATCCCACATGGCGCGGCAGACCTCTCCTGCCTCACCCGCTGCTCCCCTCAGCAGTGTATTTCTGATTTGCCTGTTCTGCTCTCTGCTCTGTCTCTGGTGAACCCTCTCGCTGCCCCACACCTCTGGTCTGTACCCCAGCTTGTATGTATAAATAAATAAATTAAAAAAAAAAGTATTGGTTCAGTTTGCTTACATGACACTGATATATTTGGATATATTTTTTTGAAGAATGCACCTAAATTTGGATTTGGTTTATATTTTCTCAAAATTAGCTTAAGGCTATGCATTTGGGGGGAAAATACCATAGATTATGTTCTTTTCTGACAGCCTCTCGTCAGGAGGCACATTATTAGTGATGTTAATCCTGAGCAGTAAAAGATGATGTCTAAAGAGTCCTCCATTGTAAAGTCATATTTGCTCATTGTAAATCCTAAAGAAGGTAATCTGAGAGGAGACTATATAAAAATCTGTTTCTCTTATATTGATCAGTTGTAGTACTCACCAATAGATGTTGACCTCTTCAAGTATACCCGTGATGTTCTGTTGGTTTTCTAGTTTGTTGATTTATCCTACATTTATTAATTTAATTTCTTTTGTTGGAGTAATTGTCCTTTCTCATACTCTTATTTATTTATTTATTCACTTATTTATATCAGTAAGGACTCACAGATACTTACGTGATTTAATTTTTGCTTCTACTTTAGTTGTCATTTAAATTTTTTCCTTTAAAAAAATTTAGGGGCTTCCCTGGTGGCGCAACAGGTTAAGCAGGCTGTGGAGCTGTGGGCAGCTGTGGCAGGAGTTCGATTACTAGCCGGGGAAATTCCCACATGGCACAGCAGACCTTTCCTGCCTTGCCCGCTGCTCCCCTCAGCAGTGTATTTCGGTTGATCTGCTTGTTCTGCTCCCGGCTCTGTCTCTGGGGAACCCTCTCACTGCCCCACACCTCTGTCCTGCACCCCAACTTGTATGCATAAATGAATAATAAAATATTTCAAAAATTAAATTAAATTAAAAAATTAGGACTTTTCCTACTGCTTACAATATATATTTTTAAAGTATCCAAACTTATCTTCAAATAGCAATATACTGCTTTATATGTAATGTAAATATATTGTAATTTAGTATCTCAAATCTTTACCTCCTTTCTCTTGTGACACTGCTGTTATTTGTTTCACTTAACCATATGCTATAAACATCCATAATATTACTATTGTTGCTTCAAATAGCCAATAGAATTCTTTTAGATCAATTAAGAATACAACAAAATAATTTATATTACCTACACTTATTCTTCTTCTGATACTGTCATTTCTCCAGGCAAATTCAAGTGTCTGATGTATATAACTTTCCTTCTGCCTGAAAATCTTTTAACATTTCTTATGAGGCAAGTATGCTGTTTATCTGAGAAGGCATTTCTTTTTTATTTTGAGTAGTAATCTTAATGACTATGGAATTCATGAACGCAGTCTTTTCAGCATTTTATAAATTTCATTCAATTCTCTTCTTGTTTGCACATTTTTAATGAGAAATCTGTTTTTTTAAAGATTTACTTATTAATTTAGGCATAGAAGAATTGGGTGTGGGCCAGAGATTTTAGGGGGTGAGTGAATTCACCAGAGACAGAGTGGGGAGCAGAACAGGCAGATCTACTGAAGTACCCTGCTGAGTGGAAAAGCTGCGCAAGACAGGAGAGGTCTACTGCACGTTCAGGCCTCAGTGGTGACAGTGCTGAGATTTAACCCCTAGGTCACCAGGGAAGCCTTTTATTTTTGCCCTTGTTGTTCTGTAGGAAAAGTGTTCCCCAAGTCCCTCATTATTTACTTTTTTTGGTTTTCTGCAGCTTGAGTATTTTATATATATAATATATATACAGTTTTGAGTATTTTATCCTGTTGATGTTCTCTAAGTTTCCTAGTTCTGTGGTTTATCTTTGTATAGTTCTAAGGCATTATTGCTGCAAATGTTTCTTTTGTTCTTATTTCTTTTTCTTTTCTTTCTGATATTCTGGTTACATGTATACAGCAACATTTGCTATCATTCCATAGTTATTGGATGTGATGTTCTGTTCTGTTCTATTCCATTCTATTCTATTTAATTCCATTCCATTCCATCCCATTCCATTTCTAGTGATTTTTGTATTTAGGGTAGGGGCTTTCAGAGGGCTTTTTATTTTAATGCCTGCTCCACCCTAATCTTTTGGTCTGACTTTTATACTGGGCCTCAGAGAATGCCTGTCTTTTGCAAATTACTTGTGAGTTGAGTCTTATTCTGGATTATGTGTCTGGGGACAAGATTTTCTCTATTCTGATTAAGACTGTTTTAGGTACTACTCCCTGGTTTGCTTTGTAGTTCTTGAGTACTGAGTTCTAGGCTCAGAGCCTTATTTTTTCCTGTTTCTTTTTAGCTGCAATGTGCTTTCACAAATCTCTTAACAATACCAGTGTGTGTCTTCTTTCCCTTGACAACAGGATAGTTTTTTTTTTTTTTTAATTTTGTAGCGAAAATACAGAGAAAATATCTCAGTTGATCACTGGGGCCATTCCATAGAAGCTGCTGTTTCCTTCTAGCTCTGTACCATACAGGAGACAGGAGACTTTCTGAGGAATCTACAAAAATTTTCTGTGTGTTCTCCATTGATAGACTCCCCCAATATTTGCAATTCTCAGAGTTGCACACTATTGCCAGTCCGCAATCTGCACTGACTTGTCAATAAACCCAACTGAACACTTCCTCTTGTACATATGCATTCTATTTGATAAGATACTGGTTTTGCTTTGTGTTTACCTACAAGCTCCAGGCTTTCTGAGATTTTTGTACCAGTTAGCAGGCTTGAAAACTCAGCATTCTAATGGGCTCAAGAAAAATTGTGAACCTGCTGTTGTATTTATAACTTTTTACATTACTGTGAATCCTGAATCATGCAAATGCAGTACACATTCACAGAAATTAAAAAGAAAAAAATGCAGGACAAAATGCTACGTACTTCAAACTCTTATGTGTGGAAAATAATCTATAAAAAAGAGAGAATAATAGGTCTTGATAGATTAGGAGTATGAGACTTTGTCTTACCTGATTAGGAAAAGGTAACACTAAATCCCTATGCCTGAACTTAAACCCTATAAACCTCACTTTTGCTAAAAATAAAAACACAATCAGTGGCGCATATATTCAGATTAAAAGGGCTGCAATGATACAATTGTTTCCATGTGCAAATGGAATTTTATGACGCCCTTTGCTTTCAAAATTTGAATTAAGCTGCACTTCTGTACTGAAACTTCCTCTTTATGTCATAGTTATGCACTAATAGCTTTCCTACCTTTGATGGTAATTTTATTTGCTTGGCCATATAAATTGTTCTGTTTATTTCATGATTTTTATTACTTTGAAGATTCTTTCATTGAACTTTGCAACTATTTTATTTATAACAAATTTGCTATCCTTCTAAGAATTTATTCTTCTCTGTATAGATTCATACACATGCAGATGTTTTTACTGAAACCAGTTCATATATATGTATAAATAATATATACGCATAAAATATTGCATATTTTTCACATTTGTATAACTTTTAGCCACTCTGACATTATCACATATATACATTTTATATATTTATGTATCCTTTAATAAAATTTATCATGTGTAAATCTTACTGTAGCTGTTGGGAATTTGACAGGTTTCCTTATTTTATAAATGAAAAATGTAAATAAAGTTAAGCATAAAGGAAGAGCTTAGTTCCACATTTGCTCACAGAATTCCTTGAGAGCTAAAATTAGAATGCAAACATTTGGTGAATAAACTTTCCTGGAGTTTCTCTCTTGTCAGGAAACCGAGTGATGAACCTCCTAAAAAACAATCTCCTCTCAGTTCTTCCAATCACCTCTATCTTAGACTAATTCATTTAATGAGGAATCAAAGAAATTTTGTTAGCATTTTGACATTGAGAATCCTTTTCAGTTTCCAAAAGAAAGAAATGCACAGAATAGAATAATAAGCAGGTCCTGTCTGCCACAGGCCTATAATCAAGTGGATGTAGCTTACAGTACAAATATCTTGGAATCAGCTTTGTTTGTAATTCTTTATGACTTGTTGACTTCTAGAATTGCCTGGAATCAGACAATATTATTTTCAACGGGCTGACGATGCTGTAATCTTAGACAGGCTGAGTGGGGAAATTTGCATTGTTATCTTTGAGAAGAAGGGGATTCTATAAATTTTCAGGTGTCATGGAAAAATCTATGGTCTGCTTCATCCTGGCTATCAGGCAGTTGGCACAGATAAGTGACATAGCTCACCCAATGATGCAGAAATAACCATCCAAAGCCTTTCAGAATGGGCTTCTACTGTATCAAGGGCAGAAACTGAGAGTTGGACATTAAGATAGTTAAAGGAGAAAATTGAATAAGTACGAATACTGCTTTACTGAATATATAGATTTTGTGAGGTGTAAGTAAAAAAAAACTCAATAACAGAAAGAATATTCAGAGATAGAGAGAACAAAATCAGAGATGTCAAAAAGAAATGCCTGTGTTGCAAATAGAACACAGTGTTTTTTGCTATTATGAATAGTACCGCAATGAACATACGGGTGCATGTATCCTTTTGGATTAGTGTTTTTGTGTCCTTTGGGTAGATTCCCAAAAGTGGTATTGCTGGGTCGTATGGAAGCTCCATGTTCAACAGTTTGAGGAATTGCCATACAGCCTTCCATAGTGGTTGGACCAGTTCGCATTCCCACCAGCAGTGTGGAAGAGTTCCTTATTCTCCACATCCTTTCCAGCATTTTTTATTGCCTATATTTTTAATGTGTGCCATCCTCACAGGTGTGAGGTAGTATCTCAATGGGGGGAGGGGGGTGATAAAGGCGCAAAATGGAGTAGAAAAGGACACAAGGATCCACGGAGATGGATCATGGGTGAATTGGTGGTGGGTTACCCAAGGGGAACACAAAATGTAAAATATATAAATAACAATAAAAATATATATTTAAAAAAAAAATAAATAAAAAATAAAATTTATGACATAAACAACAATAACAGCAACAACAAAAAGAACACAGTGGTTGTGACAGATGAGAATGAGGGATTAAAAAGAGGGTCTTGAGGGCCTCCCCGGTGGCGCAGCAGTTAAGTGCTGCGCTGTGGAGCTATTGGCAGCAGCGACAGGAGTTCAACCCCCAGCTGGGGAAATCCCCACATGGCTTGGCAGACTTCTCCTGTCTCACCTGCTGCTCCCCTCAGCAGTGTATTTCTATCGATATGCCTGTTCTGCTCCCCACTCTGTCTCTGGTGAACCTGTAACAGGGTGGTCCCCGGGAGAAAGGGTGTGTCCCAGGTTTCCTGTCCCACCCAAGGTAGGGTGGAACTGAGCAGGATATAAGAAGCTTGAGAAGAGAGACAGAGGACGCACACACAGAGGACACACACAGAGGAGACAGAACACGCAGACAGAACACAGGAGGAGATGG
Source organism: Scalopus aquaticus (assembly GCA_004024925.1). NCBI lineage: Eukaryota > Metazoa > Chordata > Mammalia > Eulipotyphla > Talpidae > Scalopus > Scalopus aquaticus. The sequence continues at coordinate 208,272 of PVIJ01000204.1, forward strand.
AAGAAGGATGGAAAGCCATAAGAGGCCCAAGGAGCAGAGAGACTTGTAAAGAAGCTGCACTGGCCTGGACTGAATGAAAGAGATGTGGGTGAGAGACCCGTGGGGAAGTTAATGATGGCTATGTTGATTTTGGCTTTGATTTTGTTCTGTTTCTCTCAGAATCGTCTGACTGTTTCTGACCCTTTTGTATGGGGTCCCTGCCGAAAGGTATTTTGGTTCCTCCCAGAATTGTCTGGCTGTTTCTGACCCTTATGTGTGGGTCCCTGCCAAAAGCTGTTCTAGACTAGTGGCAGGCTTTCAAAACTTGCTTTGGGCCAATCCCGTTTGGGTGGACTTGTACCCACAAGGAGTTGGATAACATTGGGTGCTAGACTTAGAAAATATATTCTTTTTCTTCTCTGTCTTTTCTAATTGTATTAAAGTCTGTTTGCACAAAAGGTCCTATATGCTTTGTATTGATGCGGTGGATGGCAGAACCCATTTAGACCAGGGCAGGCCTGGGGTTTTGGGGGTGTCCCTCTCCTGTCCTGTAACAAACCCTCTCGCCACCCCATGCCTCTGGCCTGTACCCCAGCTTGTATGCATAAATAAATAAATATTTTTTTAAAAAGAGGGCCTTCAAATTTTAGTTTGATGGTATAGATTCCAAATTTTTAATGAAAGTATAGAATTCTCTTTCAGCTTAATGAAAGAGGGAAGGTACTGTTACCTTAGGGATTAATAAGATCAACAAAAAAAATTACCCTCCCCACCCACATTTCTTTTTTTTATTATTATTTTTTATTTTATTTTATTTTTTTATTAGAACCCTTTTTTTATTGTTATTTATGCCTTTTACATTTTGTATTCCCCTTGGGCAGCCCACCACCAATTCACCCGTGATCCATCTCCATGGTCCCCTGTATTCTCCTCTCTTCCATTTTGTGCCCTTATCCTCCCCTCCCCCTCCCCCCCTCCCCCCACCGCTGAGTGTTTCTCTCCCACCCGGCCTCCCTATAGTCCTGTTATAAGTGAAACCATTCGATATTTTTCTTTTTCTTTCTGGCTTATTTCACTGAGTATGATTCCCTCTAATTCCATCCATGTCGCTGCAAATTGCATGTGTTTATCTTCTTTCCATGCTGAATAGTATTGCATTGTGTATATGTACCACATCTTCTGGATCCAATCATCTATTTTTGGACATCTGGGTTGCTTCCATACCTTTGCTATTGTGAATAGTGCCGCAATGAACATACGGGTGCATGTATCCTTTCGGATTAGTGTTTTGTGTCCTTTGGGTAAATTCCCAAAAGTGGTATTGCTGGGTTGTATGGGAGCTCCATGTTTAGCAATTTAAGGAATCGCCATACAGCTTTCCATAGTGGTTGGACCAGTCCCACCTACATGTTAATGGAAGAACTATGGAGGCTAGAGTGAGACTAGAAATTCAAGACAGAAAATCACCAAAGAAGACATACAGATAACCAATAGGCACATGGAAATATACTCATCATCACGCATCATCAGGGAGATGCAAATCAAAACCACGAGATATCATTTCACACCTGTAAGAATGGCTTGTATCAAAAAGACTAGAAACCACAAACATTGGTGGGGATTTGAAGAAATAGGAACCATTTGTACTGTTGTTATAAGGGGTGGTGGTGTGGTAAAATAAAAGAGAAAAAATAATTACAAAAGCTCTATCCAGGGACCGTGGGACAACCCCAAGAGATATAACATGAGTAATGAGAACACAAGAAAGAGAAGAGAGGAAGAGAGAATATTTAAAAAAATAATAACTGAGAATTTTGAAAGATATGAAGATATGCAGATGATGAATGAGTAAATAAATATATACATAACAATATTAGTTATTAGGAAATGCAAGTTAAAATCAACGTAACATTACATAATCTCTAGAATGATTAAAGTTTAAAAGACTAATAATATAAATACTAGTGAGAATGTAGAACTCAAACATTATTACCAAGAATATTAAATATCACTATTGGAAAACAAAGATTATGGTGGCTTAAGCCTATGTATACAATTCCCATATGAATAAACAATTCCAAAAACTATGAATCATGTTTAAATAGCAACTTCTATTTGAATTTTACTCTTAATAGGCAAAAGTGAAAAATAACTCAAATGTTAATCCAATAGATAATGGAAAAGTAAATTGTCATATCTAGACAATGGAAGAGTACTCAATAGTAAAGGAAAAAAGAAATAAAAGAGTGGTTTGCCAATACACACAATATCACAAATGGATTTAAAAACATTATGCTAAGTAAAGGAAGCCAGATGCAAATGGCCACACACTGCATGATTCCATATACATAACATTTTATGAAAGCTTAAACTTTAGTGGTAAAAAGCAAATTAATTTTTGCCAGAGGCTAGTAGTGTTGAGTACTAGCAGGAAATTGTGTCTCTGGAAATTTGGTTTGACTTGGTGATGGTCACACAACTGTATGCACATATCAAAAATGAGACATATTACACAGTTTAAATTGCTGAAATGTTATTGCATGTAAATTATCCTCTAATAAAGCTATCTCCCACATCTAATAAAAATATGGATGTCTTCAGACTGAGAAGAAAAACTGAGAATTCCTCTCTTGGATAACTAACTGCAGTATAAGAAATTATGAAGGAAGTTTTCAGACAAAATAAAAATGGTACCAAACGGACTTTCAAATCTACACAGAGGAATGAATACAGATAGAAAAGGTAAATAGGTGGATGAATAAAAAGTATTTTCCTAATTTTTTAAACCTTCTTGCAAAGTTTCTTGTTTATTCAAAGAAAAGTGATAACAATTTGCTTGAATAGTCTACACTGGATGAACTAAAATAAGACAATAATAGATAATAGAAGCAAAGAGTAAAAGGAAATTTATTTTGACGAGGCTCTTATATTTTTCATTGTCTTATAATGATTTTTTAAAGATCTATTTATTTATGCATACAAGAACTGGGGTGCAGGCCAGAGGTGTGGGGAGTGAGAAGGTTCATCAGAGACACAGTGGGGAACAGAACCAGGCGGGTTGACTGAAATACACTGCTGAGGGGAGCAGCAGGTGAGACAGGAGAAGTCTGCCGCACCATGTGGGAAGCTCGCTGGCTGGTGATTGAACTCGTGCTGCAGTGGTTGCGGATAGCTTCATAGGCTGAGTCTTAACTCCTTGTGCCACCAGAGAGGCCCAATAATGATATTTGAAGGTAGACTCCAATGAGTAAGAGATAAATTTTGTAAATCTGCATAACAGTCTAAATTGACCTAACAGATATGTAATTAAGTCCTAGGAGAGAAAAAAGGTGAAGGGACAAAATAAGGATGGTTTGGTGGCAGGTACCCTATGGTGGCTATACCTGATGGAGAGAAAGCTAATGTTACCACAATTAAAATAATAAATTATTATTTAAAAAATAAAATTTATGGTAGAAACTTAAAACTTTATTTGTAAGAATTAAAAAATTGACTAAATATATGAAGAAATTTGGCTTAATATTGCTGTAACTTGGTAAAGATATAAATTTACAGATTCAAGAAGCTCACTGCAACCCAAGCATAATAAGTTCAAATAAATCACTCATAGACACATATAGTCAAACTAATTATATCAAATTGATAAGTTTAATGTTTTAAAAGCAGGCAGAGAACATTATATAGAGAAGTAGAAGAAAGTTGATTGTATTCAGTTAAGAGAGCTATTCTATCTCTACTGTGTAACACAGAACTTAAGATATATTGGAAATTTAGTAAATAGTTTGCAAACAAAAGATTTACTGTGATGTCCAAGTGAAGAAATATTTACATGTTGATTCAGCATAGGTAGTGGAAACAGCATGAGACGTGGGATAGAAAAGCTTCATGTAGAGTTATTATTGAGTGACAATTACATAATCTCTATAAACCCAATCTGCTCATTTTTAAAACTGAAATAATTACTCCAAGTTTTATTATAAATATATATTGTAATTTTTATTTGAACCTAAATATTTCATATTGAGATTTCATATTTTAAGTGTTTCTCATAAAGAACTGTTTATTTTCTTCATGAAAAGGACATATTTGTTGTTTATTTTCCTATACAGGTCTATATAGTTTTATAAACTGTAAATAATTGCCCTAGATAAAGGCAGATAACCTACTGACAACATGTTAGGTCTCAGCCTATGAAGCTATTGGCAGTCTCTGAAGCACGAGTTTGATCCCCAGCCAGGAAGCTTCCCACATGGCACAGCAGACCTCTCCTGTCTCGCCTGTCTGCTGCTCACCTCAGCAGTGTACTTCAATCTGCCTGTTCTGCTCCCCACTCTGTCCCTGGTGAATCGTTTCACCTCCCCACCCCACACCTCTGGCTACACCCCTCAGTCCCCCACACCTCTGGCCTATACTCCTCAGCTCTTGTATGCATAAATAAATCTTTAAAAAAATAAATAAAGGTTACTTAAATCTTGCCCATATACTTTTTGATCCCTAGCATGGTGATGGGAAATTCAATTGAATGCATCACATTACTAATTTCTTACAACCAACCACCTACAGGAATTTCCTTAAATAGACTAACTTAAAAACATTTGCTATATTAAGATTTCTAATAAATAAATGGAATTTAAAGAGTTTTTGAAAAATTCTCTGTGAAAATTTTATTTTGTATTTACTGTTCCCTCTCATAAGAAAATACTATCTAATATCTACTTCAAAATACCTACTAATATTTTAATATTAGTGACACAACAAAGTTTGTTGGTGTAGTAATGTTCAAGGTATGTTGCAATGCTTATATCTACTCCTATTACACATAGGAGTATCAAATTTACTGGAGCAAATCAAATACATAAATGTGGATTCTTTCTGGACTAGCAAAATTAAGGTTACCAAAGGCACAATGATACCAGTATTTAAAGAAAAAAATAATATAGAAAAGAAACAATGACATGTTTTCTTATTATTAAAGGGACATGCCTTTCTTGTGCTAAGGTTAATATTTCTAAAAGATTTCATTTGGCAATGTTTCTGAAGCAAACTGTTTTTTACAAACCTGAGGAGGGTCAATAATAAAATATTATAAATCATTGATAATGTTATGTATTCACTTTTCTAGAATCTGGAGATTCTAACCAGGTTAGGTTGGGATTATTATTCTAATACTGTGAAGACAAATTTTCATTAAGACGTAGATTTTTATGTGTGAAGCACAAACAGGGAATTATCTTTATAAAATGGGAGAAAATTGCAACTACTTTTCAAATGTAACCTTGACATTTTGAAAAGTACAGTAATGGATCTGTCCCCATGGAGACAAATATTTTACCCTTTATTTCTGCAACCAAAATTCAGCACATTATACTCAGATCTGATCCAATCTCTGTAGTCTGTCTTGGGGATTTATATGATTATGAAGATATGTCTGACTAATAGTAAAGATTCACAATGAATATTTTCATTCTCCATGCTTTCGATTGATATTGCATTTATCTTTTTTTTTAAACTCAGGGTTTTCAAGATAAGAACTGAATTTAATCAGCAAATTAGAAAAACCAACAAAAAGTAAAAATGCATGAAACTGAAAAGTGGCCATAAGTCCTCCATTTGCCCAGCAGAACTCATTTAAAGAAAAAAAATCACCATTTACATACATCCAGAGTCTGTCTTGCATTTACATCTGTTGTATGAAATGAATTAAGCCATTCCTGAATTATTTTTATTAGTATTAGCAAAGTATATCTTGTCACCCCTTTATTTTAATCTATTTAAATGGGTTTCTTGTTGACAGCATATATTTGATTTGCATTTTTTATTTTAATTCGAATTCACAATCTCTGGTTTTAAATTGTTGCATTTAATAGTGGCAAAGTGATTATTGATAAAGTTGGATTAATAGCTACCACATTTGTTTCTATGCTGCCCTCTTTAATTGTTTCTATTTTTGTCTTCCATACTTAGTGTACTTTTTGTGGTTTTAATTTTTTATATGATTCTAATTTTTCTCCTTTCTTAGCAAATCAATGATACTTCCTTTTTACTGTGTCTAATGTATATGTAATGTAATGTCTAATGTCTGCTATATACATTTACACCTAATTCAAAAATACTTCCCAGGTAGTGTGAATATATAATAAAATAATCCTAAATTCCTTCCTCTTGTTCCTTGTATCATTGCTGTCAATCATTTCACTTACATGTAAGCATACAATAATAGAACACATTGTTGTTATTATTTCGAACAAACTATCACTTGCTAAATCAATTAAGAATAAGAAATATTAAGGTTTTTATTTTACCTTTACTTATTCCTTTTTTGATGTTAATTCTTTCTATAGATATGCATTCTTTCTGTAGATTTCTGATGTATATTAATTTCCTTCTTGCTAAACAACTTTTAACATTACTTGCAAGGCAGATCGATAGTTCTAAGCCTGTGCCACTAGACTGTGAACTTCACAAGTGTTGCTCGGTATTTCTGTCTCCTTAGGTAGGAAAAGATGGCTAGAGTGCATTGAATTGAGTATTTCATTTTTACCAGGTCTGTTATACTGTGTTAAAGCCACAGGAGATTAGAATAGTTTCTACTGAGCGCAGATTTAATTTAAAAAATGCAGAATGTGGCATGTTTCCAAATGCTCCCTTCCCCACTACCCCTGTGAGAAGCATGAAGGGTCTTTCTTCAGGATCACTGTGAGAACCTGGTGAAGCTTCAAGGGGTTAAACAAACAAAAATTGTGGAACCTCCCTATGACTCAATTTGATTGCAGTTTTGTTTCTCAGACTTGTTCACACTACCAGAAAGTTATCAAATACACCAGTCAATAAATTTTTACAAAAGTCATGTTACTGAAATAAATCATTCATTTCTTATCGATTTGTATGTGCTTAACACGAATATGATGGTCAAATTCTAATTTTGGCTCTAGTTTTTTTTTTTTGTAATCTGCAATAAATTGATGTTAACATCACAAAATTCATGCCAATAGTAATAGGCCTATGGTTAATACCTGTAAAAAATCAAGTCATAGATTACTTCTTAGATTTCTTCATTTGTCTCTTGTACAGCTCTTCAGGAATAGAATAGATGGAGGACGGTTTCCATTGTGCAAAAGAAAAGCCTTAAGACTCAGTTTCGAAGAGTCTAGAAATAGTCTCCATTCTTGTGGGTCATGAGTGATTTCTAAGGCATTCATGAGGCCCTCAATATTGGAACAGAATACCAGAGTACTTTTCTTTCTGAACACTTTGTGTGCCGGTGCCCTTTAAATTTACCAGCCCTTGGGACCGGCCATTTTCTGTGCCACCGCATGAATGATATAAGCATTCAATAAAACACACACAACTCCTGAACTACTGGATATTAAAAAAAACTGTAATATCTCTCATAAGACACCTTACACTTTCACCAAAACAATGTGTAAAGCTTCTAGACTGAGTATGATCAAAGAAATAGCTCCTAATGGTTCCAAATAAATCCGCCGTGGCGTGAAAAGCTGGAGACTGAACACGTATTAAAACGTGAGCGGCCACCTGATACTGGTGACAAAAACATGTACTAATATGTGAGCGGACCACAAAGTGTGAAAAAAGACTCCAACTGCTGGTGGAGCTTTTGATATAAAGGAATTGTGATATCTTCTTCTAGAAGATTCCATTGTTGGAGTTTTGATCCTAGCAATTCTGCCTTGTTCTTGGATAAGTCCAAATCATGAACCAGGTCATTTAGTTCTTCCTGTGTTAGTCTGTGTGGGGTTGATGATGCACCACAGTGAAAATCTGGATCACTGCATGCAGATGGAACGGGAGAAGAACAGGTCGGCTCACCCTTGTCCTCATCAGATGAATCAAGAGAATATTCTGCTGGATGTTCTGGAATAGGAAGTTCCTCATCATGTGGAACCGGTCTCAGTGCAGACGCAATGTTTGGGTAGACTATTCTCGACTTCTTTTGCTTTGTTATTCCACCAGAAAGAGGAGGAACCAAGCAGAAGGAAGAGTCTTTTATGTGGTTGGTTGGCTGTCTCCACACCATGGGGCCTGCAAACGGCATTGATGGTCTTTTGCCATTGAGCCACTGTGAAAGCTGTGTTGTCCATGTTGCACAGCATATATGCGGGGCTCAAGGCTTGTCTTGGTCACCAACCTTGCATCCCAAGTAAGGTGATAAGCCTTCTTCACTTGAGAAGTGATACTTTTCTTCTTGTTGGCAAATGTCACTTCCCCACAAATAGAGCAGAAATTGTCCACGCTTTTAACACACTTGAAGCATTACTGTTCTGTATTGTGCCTAAATGGATAAAATAATATGCTCTATGGAGCAGTAGCTTAAACTGTCTTCACACAAAGTCTGAAATATTTTCAGTGCTCAACCTCTCCGACAGGGCTTTCCCTAGTGCACCGCTGACGTCAGCTTACTTCAGAAGGACAAGGCAGTGGTATTGCACTGCATCAGAAAATGATGCAATCAACTCTGGATGATGTGTGCATGATGCTATTATGCAATGCAATGCAATATTACATCATTCTAGGCTGATTTAGGATGTTGTTGCAGTCCTACTGGATAAATTTACACAGTGAAACATGTAAAATGAATTACATGAAATATCATCAAAACAAGAGCTAATAAAAAATTTTCAGGTTTATATTCATGTTCAGCACACCAAGATGCTACAGATTAGGGCCTTTTTAAGTCAGTAATGATCTCACTGTTGACCAGTGTTATAGTTTAGGTTTTACTGCCCCAGTTGTCCCTGGTGAGTTTTTGACTGGTGGGTTCTATGCTGGTAAGTTGTAATTCTCTATAGAATCTGTCTCTCCCTCCCATTTTTTTTTTTTTTTTTGGAAGCACAGTTTTCCTTGTGACTTCACTTTTCTTACATATCTTAGGCTTGTTGATTTTTCAGTTGGTTCACCTTATTACTTATTAGACAAAAGTGGCTACTTCCAAGCTTCTTGAATGTTGGACCAGAAACCGGGGGTTCAACTTTGCTTTTTTTTTTTTTTCATTCTATTTAAGAAATATTTGCTAAACTACAAATCATGTCTTTCCTGTGTTTTTTTAAAATTTTCATAGTTTGGAGTTTTCTTTAGGGCTATAATGTATTTTGAGGTAGCTTTTATATAGGAAGCAAGGTAAAAATTTAAATTCATTATTATATGTAGCTACCCAATCTTTCCAAGACAATTTGTTGAAAAAAGTATCTCTAACCCATTTAATTTCCTTGATTACTATGTCAAAAGTCAACTGCTATGTGATCATCCTCTATTTCTGGTCTCTATTCTATTTCATTCACTCATATGCATCATATTTATGCTAATGTCTTATAATCACAGTTATTGATCTTTTTAATACATCTTGGACTAAAATGGTGTAAATCTTCCAAATTTACTGCTCTTACTTTTCAAATTATTTTGGTGACCTAAGGTCTTTGCATTTCTACGTGTATTTAGAATGCATTTTTAAGTTTCTCTAAAGTATCTTCTGGGTATTTAGTTGTGATTTAATCTATAGATAAATTGAAGGTAAAGCACATTTCAACATTGATTAACTTGGTCCATTTAACATTATATATTGAATTTAAATAATTTACTCCTGTTACTAAGTATTTTGTATGTGTCTCTAAACACCTATTTTCCAAATGACTCCCAGGCTGTATGATCTTTGTATTCATCTTGCTTACAGGTCCCCACAGGTTTTAATTTGTTTTTGCCTTATGGAATTTAATACTATGGGTGCATCATTTAATGTGCAGTCAAAGATTCACAAATCTCCCTGTACCTCACTCCAACTTCTACAGTTTTCTGCCTTGTATATACCAGCTGCCTTGGGCTTCCCCAGTCACAATTTATATTTTCTTCATCCAACCAGACACCACCATTCTTGCTGGGTTTCTCTTCCCAGTATCATGATCCAGAACTTGACTTTAACAGAAAACAAAGTAATAGCTTTGACCTCTTTACTTTCTTTCCTTAGTGTCACATTCCTACACAGTGTTTTCCATTTTCGGAAAACAACTCTTTCATTTACGTTTTGCAGTTTTCAATAACAGAAGTGACTGTCTGGTGTCAGTTATTCTAAATAGAAAGATTTTGAACTTATAAACTTTTTAAACAATTTTTTTCTCTGCTTTTTTGCCCATAGAATAGATCATGTGAACATCGGTTTCCATGGTGGCCTTGTAAAAGACTCATATGTGAGCATTTTTCTCTTTTGTTCTTTTATTTTTTTTACTTCTTTTCCCAGAAGCAGACATTTTATTTAATCATATTCTTTACTTCATGGCACCCCATCATCATTTTGTTAGTCAGAGTGATTGGTGCTAGGCACTCAAATGATACAACATCTCATTAGTTAGCTGCCTAAATGATTACTTCACACCATGTTATAGTCCAGCGGAAGCCAGACAAGCCCTACATGTGGCTATTCTCTGACTTATGACTCAGGTATCCAGGATCTTTTCATCTTGTGTTGCAGCTGAATTCACAAGGGGAGGAAAGAGAACAAGATGGTAATCGCATATAAGGCATAATGCTCATCATCCAGAAAGACGGCTAAGTTGCATGGCTTCATTCTATTTGAAAGGAGTCTAGAAGATCTAGTCTTCTTTTGTTTTCAGTAGAAAGGAATGGTTTTGGTGAGCAATGGGTTCATCTTTACTGAAAAAGTCAACTTATACAAGATATACCATGCCATTATATGGCTTTTCCTCCATTTATCTGATTCCTGTCCATTACCAACCCATCACTATGGACATCTATTATATTTCTTTTTATGTGTATTTTATTTTAAAAAGATGGTTTAATATATATGTATATTTTAAATATTATTTAAATTATACTGTTTCTAAGATTTGTTTTCACCTAGTATATATTTACCATATACTTCTGTTGATATATGTACCTCTACAGAATATTAAACACTTTGACCCTTTTAATCCCTTAGTATCATACATATATTCACATTCAATAATTGCAAGGAAAGGTATGTACACCCAACAAAAATGGAAAGTTTAGAGAAATTCAAGCATTATAAAGACAAAGTTTTAAACAAAACACAAAACAAGCTTCCAATGGTAACTGAGATAACCATAATAGAGAACCAGTAATCATGACGAGAAGCGAATGCTTCATAAGCAAATTCCATAGGAAAGTATAAAACTAAATAGTTTGAGTGGCTTGAAGAAGATCTAAAGGCCTAAATCTCTCTGAGTCTGTTTTGCTACCATGGTAGACTATCAGGCACCCAGAAACAAGATGGATATTACATTTTTAGCTAAAGATCATAAATTCACCTTCCAGGCAAGAGTAAGTGAAAAGTCATTGCACTCTGATTCTACCAAGCTGATGTCAATTTGCTATATAGAATATGGCACAAAAACACTATCTTGAGAATAGGAATTCTGAATAATTTTTATTGCTTACCATCTCCTGATAGGTCTTATAATCTCCATTGATAAAGATACATAATTAAAAATAAATTGGTATTCCAACTTTTATATATATATTCATGTTCTTTCTATTATACAACATTGCTCTTACACTTTCAAGGAGTATCATGAAAAAAGAATATGGAATATTTTTGCCATAGTTCAGAGAACTATTCTTTAACATTCTGAGAGCAGTCTTTATATTAGACACTACTTATATACACCTGCAAAATCAGCAATACGCGTTCAAAAACGTTTATGAATCATTCACACTTTAGTAAAAATTCACTCATAAATATTTTAGGAAAAGCACCTGAGGAATGTGGTAAGATTGTGGCAGACTGCAGATGACAGACTTGCCTCCTTTGTATATTCACAAGCAGAGCAAAATCAATAATGATTAAAGTCTACACCAGAAGTCTACATCAGAAGCAACTGTCCAGTGAAAAGGGATAGGAAAAACTTTAATTGAAGTGCGATTGCAGCAATACCTGAGCAATACAGCTCATGAGAGCGATGGATAGCTGCCACATGTTGCTTCTCTACAGTTGTTGATTTACGGGCACATACCTACATGCGCACACACACTTAAAAATTTGTTTTAATGGAATTCACTTACATGATTGTGGGGCCTGGCAAGTCTGAAATACATAGGGTGGATTAGCAAACTCTAAAGTCAGTCATGAGCTGAAATTTTAGACTCCAGGAAGAATTTCTTTATCCCTGGCAAATTTCAATTTTTGTTTCAAAATCTTCAACTCTTTAGATGAGGCCCAATAGTAATCTCCTGCATTCAAAGTCAACTGATTGTAGATGTTAACCACATCTACAAATCGCCTTAAATGCAACACCTAGATTAAGTTTGATTAAATAACAGGGTACTACAGCCTAGATAAGTTAATGCATAAATTTAACCATTACATGTAGGGGATTACACAAAAGAATAAATGGAGGGAATTACACAAAAAAATAAACACTAGGTGTAGGGAAGTGTTGGGAAGTCAGTGGAATCTCCTTGGGGTATGTCCACCACAGAAGTTGCTTAATTTTTGTCTGTTTTAAAATTGTTTTTCACTAGATGAAAAAAATCTGTGGAATGCACACACGGACAGGATTCCTTCTCAGATAATTTCTACTGAAAAATTAGGATATCTGGCATCTATACAATATAGTGGTAATCCTGAAGATACTGGAAATACAAAACTAAGCTCTTTTTATTCTGACATTTAGCTTTTGAATCCATTCAGAATGTCTACTTTCATACCATTTCTCAGGATAAAGGTCAAAACACAAAAGTAAGGAAAAAAGGTTGCATTGTGCCATGTTGATTTCCTTTTATTCATTCTACACCAAAATGATTTGAGTGTGTTTACATTTGTGTTTGTATATATGTGACAACTATGACAGAAAAGGAACCTGTGACCTAGCAGCAGGTGAAATGATTCACAGAAGACAGGTCAGGCTGAAGTAAGTCAATGGGAAAGTCTCAATTTCTTGTTTGTAGTCCAATGTCAGAATCTGCAGCCCAAGGTCCCAGCACATGAGTGGTGCTGCAAGATCACAGAAAGCCTTTCCTGAGATTAATGGCAGGGCTGAGCCAAAGATGACTGAAGGGGCACCCTCTGGCATGCTCATTTATCAGGGATTTACTTGTTGGCTAATGATAGCAATAACAGTTTGTATCTGACAGACACAGTGGATATGTGCACTGAGAAGCTCTATATTTGAAGTTGGATTATACTGGATCTATACAATTTCTTCATCTATTGCTCAGGCTGTCATCACAGTCTCTGTTAGTGAAGTTTGTGCTTTTATTTTTTAAAGGAAAAGAAGTTGCTTTGTTTAAAAAAGTAGCCATTGAAAACCATTGAATTAAGGGTTTTTAATTTTCTATATTTTTAAGAAATTCTTCATATGCCCTGAACAACATCCAGATTGCTGGAATATACAGTAATTACTTTTTCACTTAAACTCTATTATTGCTAGCAGTATATTCTGTATCTAAAAGGGCTATATTGTTTTATTATAAGGGCTAATTGTTTTATTATAATGAAAATAGATTCTCATGGAAAATGTATAAAATGTTGACAAAGATAATAAACTTTGTCTGACTACCATGTTATAATTATGATTAACAATATTTTTCATATCTTTATATTGCAAATGCACATATTCACATTTGTATATTCTAATGTGGTTATATATACACACACATGCATTAACATGCCATAGAATTATGCTGGGTTTTCCTTTCTCTCTACTATAGTATTGTGATAATAGTTATTTTATTATTTATCCTTATATTTTAAAAGGCTGAATGCTATTTCATTGCATAGTTCTATTTAAATAATACTTGGGGGGCTCCCTGGTGTCTTAGGGGTTAAGTCTCAGCACTATCACTGCTAGTGATAGCCGTGAGTTCAATAACTGGCCAGGGAGCTAACCCACATATAACATAGCAGACCTCTCCTGTCTCGCCTCCTGCTCCCCTTAGTGGTGAATATCAGTAAATCTGCCTGTTCTATTTCCCACTCTGTCATTGGTGAATCCTCTCACATCTTGCACCTCTGGTCTACACCCCAGTTGTTATAATAGCAACCTGAATAGATTAAAACACTTGATAATTTGACTATACAATGTAATTTCAAGAGTTATCATTAAAAAATAGATATATAATAAATTCCAAGGAAGGGGAGGAAAATGAAATTATAATTAATAATCAACCAGATACATTAAGAATTAAGAGAACAGCAAACTAGAACACACAAAAAAGTAGACAGATACTTTAAGTATAAGTATATTAATATTACATTGAATGTAAATGACCTAAATTCTCTAGTTAAATGACAAGATTATCAGATTGAAAATAAAAGTAAAACCAAAATATAGGCTATTTATGTAAGATAATTAAAACAGAGAGGTTGAGAGTAAAATGCTAATGTAATTCTAGTGCAGATATATTACTATCAAACAAAAAACTTTAAAATAAAAAACTAAAAGAGATAAAATATTTTCTAATTATAGAAGATTCTAGTTGCCAAGTAGTCATACAATTTTAATGTGCATGCCACTTTAATGACATTGCCTAAAGAATGAAAAGAAAAAAATATTTATCTCTTAGTATGACAGAAGAGGCAACAACAGCAAAATTAATAAGGGCATTGATCAACATAATTAACACAATTGATCAGTTGAATGACATATATCCCTGTATTAAATATTTACATATATACATATTTTAATATGCACACATTATTTGAAACTATTGATAATATGGTGCTCATGAAACAAGTCTTTGTAAATTCTGAGTTTATATCATTATAAAATATGTCCTCAGATTACAATTTAATTAAGTCAGTAAAAATAGGTAACTAAAAACATCTCAATATATCTGAATGGAAAAATAGATATTTTAAAAATCCTGCACTTTAACATGTGTATATACATTCATGTTACCTCTATCACAAACTGGTATAAAACTTTTTATCTCCTATCAGCCTCCACCAAGTCTCCCTGGAACTACTGTATCTTAAAGGTCCTGTATCTCTCATAATCCTTGAAAAAGTATTGATTGCTTTTGCATCCCCATTGGTTTCCATTTTCCAGTGTTGTAATGATGTAATCACACAGTATACCATTTTTTCAGACTGACTGATCTTGCTCACATACAATTTGTGATACAGCCACAGTCCTGCATATTTCAAAGTTTCATTCCTTTTTTAAATTGAATTGAATTCTATTATATGGATACATAAACCATAAATTGTTTTATCTACTCACTCTTTGAAGGGCATTTGTGTTATTTCTAGTTTTTTTTTTTTAAGCTAATAGTGAATTTAATTTGTGTTTGGGCAATCTGTATTAAAATTAGTTGACTTAGAATAGTATGTTATTGTTTTCACTGAGGAACATTGGTTTACAACACTATATGATTCAACCCTACATAATCACAACCACGTCACGCCAACTACACCATGGCACACTTAGATGTTCAACATAATCCACTGAGCTCCCTTCCAAACTTTGCTTTTCACCATCCCTTTCCCCTTGTGGTAGCCTCATTTCTACAGTGAAATTTCTAGGATTTACTATTGGCTTGTTTTTCAATTCAGCAGAGCCAGTAAGAGCATTTGTATTTAGATTATTGTGTGTAAAAAGTTTTTATTTTTCTAGTATAGCTACTGAGATGAAATATCTGGGTCATTTGGTAAGTGTATGTTTGCCATTCTCAGAAACTGTCAAAGGTTTCCTCAAAAGGCTGTACTTGGGCCTCCCCGATGGCACAGCGGTTAGGTGCTGCGCTGTGGAGTTGTCCGCAGCGGCAGAGTTGTCAGCAGCAGCGACGCAAGTGTGACGCCCAGCTGTGGAGATTCCCACATGGTGCAGCAGACCTCTCCTGCCTTGCCCGCTGCTCCCCTCAGCAGTGTATTTCCATAGATCTGCCTGTTCTGCTCCCCACTCTGTCTCTGGTGAACCCTCTCGACACCCCACACCTCTGGCCTGTACCCCAGCTTGTATGCATAAATAAATAAATCTTAAAAAAAAAGGCTGTATTATTTTGCATTCCCACCAGCAATGCTGTTAGAGCCCCACTTTCTCACTTTGTATACTCTATGTACACATTACAACAGTTGTGTAGTAGAATGTCATCATGGCGTCACCTTGCATTCCTTAAAGACAATTAATGTTGAATGTAATTTGTTATTATTTTTGTTTTATTTCCATTTGATAGCAGGAGAAAATACATGCTTCTTTAACTTTTTTTATGTCACTGTGTTGTGTCAGAAACACAACACTGACAAAGAAAGGGGAATCGTGGAGCAGGCTGCAAGATACAGGATGCTGCTCAAAGAGCAAGATCATGGCCTTTTTACTGATAGGAGAACAAAGAGAAAAGGGTTGGTAAAACGAAATATGATTGTTATTTTGGGCTTTACGGAGGATGAGTCTGCTGATCAGGTAAATCATACTCCTGACCTCCACCCATGGTTCCAATCTTATTAACAAGGTATTCCATTGATCAGTCTCTGGGACACAAAGTATATTAGTCAACGGCCCTGGGCGTCCCAGTCATACTTGGTGATGTACACTCATTGCCCCAGGGCGATCAAGCATCCTGCTCTTGTTTAACTTGAAAGGAGCTTTGTAGGGTTTGGTATTCTACATTTAGCAGACCCACATCACTGAATCTATAAAATAAATCATTCAATTTATTGGGTAAAAGTGACCTGTTTTATGTACATATATAGTTCACTGGGTAAAACTGACCTGCTTTATATGTATATGTTTCAGCAAAATTTAAAAAATACTGTAATTATAATTTTAGTATATTAGATTTGAATAGGCGCTAGTGTTCTCTCCTTTTTTCACATGGAAAAAGGAAATTTCTTTGGAAGCCATTGAAACTTAGGCAAAAATTCCATATCTATCCTCTCAGAATAAATCTGTAGAGTAATGATTCTGATGATGCAAAAGGAAGCTCTAATTCAGGTCTTCAGAGAAGACATTGCAGCTTGCGTGATCTCTTCAACCAAAATAATATTGGTGTGAATCACAATAAGAAAAGATGTTTCTCTGCACAGTAGTTAATACTCCCAATATCCATTCCTTTTCTGCTGTTTCCACTGACTGACCTGTGTTCAAATCCATACCCACAAATTGACCGATTCTGATCATTCTGCTTAAACTTTAACAAGTGTTTCCTGGGTACAAAAAAAGAGCTCTAAGCAAGAGCATTGGGAATAGCAAGCAGTGAATCGGCAAAATCTTGAACTCAAATTGGGCCCTGCACTTTATATTGAGTTTATGCTTAATCAAGATTTCTACCAGAGCCACTTCCAACCTAAAAGGACCTGGAATTACAGAACCAGCATCAATAGCATTTTTAACAGCCGAGAAGTCATCTCTAATTGCATTGTTCATTTGAATGTTTGCTTATTTGATCCTTTGACCAAAATGTGACAGCTATTAGATTTCTCAGTAAATTGAACTACTCTTCTCCCAGTGTATGCTCATAGAAAAGTCAAGCATGTACCAAACACTAAGGATTTACTGTAGGTTGTCAAAAGAATTTAGAGCTACCCTACCCCAAGCAAGAGTTGGTCTCTGCATATTTCTTTTTTTAATCTGTCTAAAGCCATTATGTCTTCTTTTACAAGAGCTTCTAAGGAAAGGGGGTCACTTCCCTTTTGACTAATATAAACAAATCCTTTATTTGAATCACTAAGGCTTTCTTTTTCAATTCTATTATTTTTAAACTCTATCTTCAATGAATTTTAGTTCAGCTTTCACGAGTTTCTCTCTCTCTTCTGTTATCTTGTTAAATAAATATGCCAGAATTCACATTTTTGCTTTCATAGTCTGATGATCCATCACATAAAAGTACGTATGCATACTCAGTTTCTTTTTTCATGTCAGAATGCCCTGTGATCCAAAATAAGACCTTTGATTGACCTGTATCAGTTTCAGATGTATGTTTCACTTCTTTGTTCTCAACTGAAAAGATGTCAATAGGTTGATCTTGTTTTTATTTTTTTAAATTTTTTAAAAAGATTTATTTATTTATGCATACAAGTTGGGGTACAGGCCAGAGGCATGGGGCGGCGAGAGGGTTCACCAGAGACAGAGTGGGGAGCAGAACAGGCAGATCTATGGAAATACACTTCTGAGGGGAGCAGCGGGCGAGGCAGGAAAGGTCTGCTGTGCCATGTGGGAATCTCCCCGGCCGGATATCGAACTTGCGTTGCCGCTGCCGACAGCTCCAGAGTGCAGGGTTTAGCTGCTGTGCCACCAGGGAGGCCCTGATCTTGTTTTTAATGTCCCAAATGGGGTCCACTACAGTCGCTGTTACACCAGTCCTCTAGAGTGAACTTTAGTAGATAATCTGGTCACACCCATAATTGTTTCCCTGACCAACTTTGATTTATTTGATTTATTTGTTTCCTTACCAACTTTGATTTATTCCAAAATAATAAAATGCCCTTTCCTTTGCAACATCATGTGATGATTTTCAGCTATGTATAGATTCCCATTTCAAAATTCTCCAATGATTAGGACACGGAAGTGGTACCATCACCAATTCTGCCATATTGGTCTCTTGCTATGTTGGCTATTACGGAGGTTTTTGGGAATTGAATTTGCATTTCTGAAGCAGCATATTGTATATTTAGTAATTTGATATCTCCAGTACTAGAAGTAAACATCTTTGAAGTGTTTCCTCAGCATGTCCCACAGTCTTGTGACAATTTAATGTTAACCTTCAATATCCCCTGATATGGAGTTAAGGGGCTTCACAGCCCCCATAGCAGACCCATCCTTATTTCTTTTGCTATTCATGCCTTTTGCTAATAATTGCATTGAAATGTTGGTTTTTGAATTGTGAGTGTTAATTATATATTCTGGATGTCATTTCTTTATGTATATGTAATATAAAAATGTTTTCTCCCATTCTGTGGCTTGCCATTTCATTCTCTTATCAATTTATTTCACAGTGCATTTTTAAATGAAGTTCAATTTGTAATTTTTGTGTTTTATGAGTCATGCTTTCGGTATTATGTCCAATAACTCATTATCAAACACAAGGTCACATAGATTTTCCCCCATATTGCTTTTAAAAGTTTTATATTTTACATTTAGATATGTGAGTAATTTCTGTGTGAGGTATAAAGCTTAGGGCAAGATTCATTCCTTTTTGCCTGTGGATCTCTACTTGTTCCAGTAAAATTTATTGGAAAGACTAGTTTTATTCATTGAATTGCTCTTGCACTTTTGTCAAGAATCAATTGGTCATATTTATGTGGGTCATTTTCTAGGATGTCTGCTCTACTAATTTTATCCATGTATCTACCCTTCACCAATACCTTATTGAATTGATTACTGCAGATTTATAGTAGGTCTTAAAATTGGCAGTATAATTCCTCCAAATTTATTCTTGTCCTTCAGAATTCTTTTAGTGATTCTAGTTCTTTTGCCTCTCCTAATATATTTTAGAATGAGCTGGATTACATGTGAAAAAAAATCTGTTTCTATTTTGTGAGCAATTGCATTAAGTCTATAGAACAATTTGGAGAGAATTAACATCATTAACAAGTTCAGTGTCCCAATTAATGAACATGGTAGGACTTATTTAGATCTTCATTCATTTATTTCATTGGTATTTTTCAGTGTTAATATGTCAATCCTATATGTTCTTGATTATACTTGTAGGTGTTTCAATTTTTGAGGTCATTGTGTTTTTAAAGTGTTTTATTTTTTAAAAATAAATTTTATATTCTAAGTCTACATAGGTACTGCATAGAAACAAGATTGATTTTCATGTACTGTTTTTTTAAAGAGTCAAAATTTAGTATTGTTGGTTCTATTTTACTTTGTGTTTGCTTCTTTCATTCATTCACTTACTATGTTATCTTTCCTTAACTATTCTTTGCTCAGGTATTCTAACAAATCCTTTTCCACCGCTCTTCATTTCGTTAATATATATTTAAACTATCGGTTTCTCTATATATCCCTTTATCTGCATCAAATAATTTTGAATAGTTAAGAAAAGATGAGCGAAGTAAACTTAAAGTTGTGGAAAAATAACATAAGTGAATGACATAAAGAAACATAGTTAAAGAGAATTAACAATGTGAAATTTGACTCTTTTAAATAAAAAATACAATTGAGAAATTTCTGAAAAGATTAACAAAGAAGAACAGGGATAATTAAAAATTATATCAGTAATAAAAAATTATTACTATGAAAGCTACTTTTACTTTATATCTTAAACAGAAAGAGGATTTAAACAAAATGAATGAGTTCTCTCAAATCTATAATTTACCAAATTTGACTAGAAAATTAGGAATCTTGAATTGTTCAAAGCCACATAAAAATGCCAAGTATTGGGGCCTCCCTAGTGGCGCATGGGATTAAGTCTCAGCACTATGAAGCTATAGGAAACCACTAGAGCATAAATTCCATCCCTGAGTCCCATCCCCCACCAGGGAGCTAACCCACAGGGCGCAGAAGACCTCTCCTGCCTCGCCTGCTGCTCCTCTCAGCAGTGTATTTCAGTCAACCCACCTGTTCTGCTCCCCACTCTCTCTCTGGTGAATACTTTCACCCCCCCCATACCTCTTGCTTACACCCTAGCTCTGCTATGCACAAATAAGTAAATCTTAAAAAAAGAAAAGAAAAATGTTGAGTATTTTCTCATCACAACACATAAACAATACATATTTTAGGAAGTATGATGTAGTAATGGTAAGAATGTGTTCATTATAAATTTTTTCTACTTTGTATATATCTGAGGTTTATCATAATTTAAATTCAGAATAAAAATCTGTGGACACACACAACGCATACACACACACAAACCCATACATCCCCCTTTCTTGAGAAATCAATCAAGCATTATGGAACTATTATCAATCTTCCTAATTGTTTCCAAAGGATAGAAACTGAGAGCATATTCCTCAAACTATTGTTACTACACCTGCATAGCCTTCATAGAAATTTTGTCAATGATAATATTTAAGGCAAAATTTTTGGCCAAATTCACTAATCATAAATTGAGATATACAATTATGAGTAATATTTTAGTCAACTGAAACTGCATCTGAGTCTTAATACTTAATAACTTAATTATCAAGCCTGGTTTGATATTAAAAAGTAATATTTTTGTTTCATTGCCTAAATAGATTAAAGATAAAAATTATCAAATCATCTTAATAGCCATAGCAATTAATGGAATTCAACATCAATCTGTAATTTAAAAAACTGGGAGAAAATAAAAATTAAAATTACTCCCTCAACCTACCAAAAAGGTTATTTACAAAAACAGATAGACAAAACAAAAGCTTTATAGAAACACTATTCAGAAGATTAAACATAAACATTATCTTAAAATCAAAAATAAAACTAGAATGTCTATTATAATCATATGTACTCAACATTTTATTGGACAGTACAGTCAATATAATAAAGGGAGAAATATAAAAAGTGGTTAAAAAGAAATTAAAATTTCATATGACAGATGATAGTGTCTTAAAAATATTTTGAAATTATAGTAAATGAGTGAAAATTTCTAAGAGAGTTAAACAAGGTTGTTGGATACAAAATATATAAATAGGGCAATTATTTTTCTATACGCCAGAAATGAACAGAAAATCAAATTTAAAATTTGGCATCACTTAGCACTGCATTTAAAATATCTATAAACTACCTAGGAATAAATATAACAAATGTGTGCAAATAACTAGAAGTTTATTGTGATACATTAAAAATTATCTAAAGAAATAAGACCTTAAATACACAGGCTGCTAGTTCTCACAGTGTTAGCATCTCCAGGAAATTTGTAAGAAATGCAATTTTTGGGGGTGCCATTCCAGTCACTGAAACAAATTCTAGGGGGTGAAATCCATGACTCTGTGGTAACAAACTGATACAAGTAATTCTGGTACACACTAGACTTTGAGAACTACTGATCTAGAGTTGTGAAGACTCATGTGCATCAAGATACATGATAAACCCCCTACACCTTACGCAAAAGAAAAAAAAAGTTACATGATCGAGCAAGTTCACCTCAGCATGGTCATCTCAAACTGAAAACCGTGCAGACACCAAATAACAGTAAATTGCAGTGTCCAATAAAATGGCAGACTACAGTAAAATAAAAATGAACTAATGATAGTACTTACAACAATAAGTATGGACATACATCATACATATTACATGAATAAAGGAAACCCCAAATAAAGTATTACTTTGTTTCAAAATGAATTTTGAAAAAAGGGCCAACAAAGCTTGCTTAGGAATGCACACACTGGTAATAGACCTTTTCACAAATGAAAAGACAGGCGACTCCACCTTAATAATAATTGTACAGGAACACACAGATATGACTAAGCATTGGCAGACTCAGAGGCTAGTTTTGTGAGCCATTAAGCTACTTCCTTCATATTTGGAGTTAATCAGTGTTGTGCTAAGTGTTTAGCAAGAGATATGTGTAGGATAAGTGTGGAAAGAAAAATAAAACCTTATTTTTATAATGTCTTATAATGTGACCTTAGTTGATTCTTGTGCTGTATATATCCCCAGCATTGACTTCAAAGTACCCAGGTCGGTGAAAGAAGTGTTGGGAAGGGCTGTACAGTAGCACACCACTATCTAGCGTTTCCACTGTAGGTAAAATAGACCTAATAACGTCCAGCACATTGGTTATAAGAAGCGGCAGCAAAGTAATTAGAAAGTTGTGAATTTTGAGTATTTCTTTCCTTTGTTTTAAAGGTAACTTGTTTGGTTGTAAGTTTACTGAATTTCCTTTTTAATGACTGTATTTAGCAACCAAGAGAACAACCATCCAAGAAAAACAACCATCTCTTACAAGCTGATAAGGGATATGAGTTGGTTCCTATATTCCACATGAGATAATCATGAATGTTTTCGCTCTACATGCAGCAAAAACACTCCTAAGCATAAATTGGTTTTGCTTATCAAAATACTCCTAATTCTATGTTTTTTAAAAGGAAAGATTGCTTTTTTAAAAAAATTATTTTGAAGTATAATGGGTTGCTTTGCTAATTCCTTAAAGATGTAGCCCTTTGTAGTCCATTAAACAATATGGCAAATTAATGATAGTGGAGTGTTTTTTATCACATATATCCATGTACACATGTATAAATCTAGGGCAATTTTACATACATCTAAAATATGTAATCATATTTAGACTTAGGAAAAAATTTAGGGAAATAAGTTAAAATAAAAAAATAACAATCTATAAAGATTATTAGAAAGAACTTGAAGGCTTTGTATTCATGATACTGTATTATCAGTATTAACTAAAGGGTATAACCTGATTTTCTCAAAGTTAAATCTTACTATTCATCCATAGAAAGTTTAACAGTGACAACAGACAAAAGATGGTCTCTGGTTGAAGCCTCTGCTAAGAACATTTCTTTTTTACACACAGAATTCAAGACAAGGTCATTGATTATGTTCCATAAACATCCTGTTTTTTTTTTTTTATTATGAATGGCTTCTGCATGTTTGCCTTGAGATGTTTTTCATTCAGGCTAGCACTTATTACTCATCCATCTGTACTTTCTGTAGAGTATCTTATTTTACCATCGAACTGTTGAAGATAAATGACTGCTTTACTAGAGTGTAAATAATACCCTTGAAATTTTCTTACACTTAAGAAATTATTATTTGGTTTTAAGCTATTAAAGGTAAGAACTTTAGCTATAGCTTCAAATTTCTACTAATGCTATTAAATACTTAATTTGATTGTGTGTGTGGGTGTGTTTGTGTGTGTGTGAAGGCTATAATGCAAGATTGATAAAGTATGAAATGCAATTGCCGTATCTTTGGCAGGAAAGTCAAAATGATAATTTTAATTCACTTCGGGGTTTGCATTTTTTATCATTAATGGTAGTGAATTATGCTGATATTTGATTCTGAGATATCATTTTCTTTATAAAAAGGGAAAATATTTAAACATCAAGTGATTATCATGTAATCTCTAAGTCTATGCAAGAAATGAGCTTACAAAGAAATTGAATAGGGTTAAGCCCAACAAAATACATGCCCCTGAAACAGTATGTCCCCCATGACCAGAGCTATTCAAGTACAACTTGGATGACTACATATTTAGTATCAGATGAGTAGGGAAAAGGACAAGGTAACTGAGTGATGTTATTTTTATTATTTCTTACCTGTTTGGAGTCACTGAAACTGCCTCGTGTTTGGATTTTTCATACAATAAAACAGCTTAATCATGCAGTGCCTGTCTCTCATAATCAAGTACTGCTACCTTTTCCCAACTGGGCTGTGTGTTAGTCAATAATATGTTTTAATATTTGCCTTAATTATATTAGATCAAGATCTGGGTGAAAAGTGCCTGAGCCAGTGGAAAACAGAGTACTGGCAATTGGGATACCTGAGTTGTCTTTACTGTCATACTGAGAAAACTATAGGGTTTCAGTATCATCTATATCATCTATATATGAGAAGAGGACTGGTCTTGTGATCTCTACTTTTGCTAGAAGCTCTAAGAGTATATGATTATACTATCTTCTATGTATCTCAATTATCTCCAAGGTATAAGATGGGTTATATTTTTTCAACTCTACTATAACCTCTTACTGTCAAAACTCACATAAAGTAAAGTGTTCCCTACATGAGCCTCATTTGCTGAGTTTTAGATTGAAATTAAAAATCTATGTTTACTGATTTGGTACACTAGCCAATTTTAGTATTAGAATCTCCCTCCTAGAAAGATTGCCAAGAAAAGCTTTGAACCAAGCATGTTCTCTAATTTGTTTTCGACGTATTAGGAATGTAGTTGCAAGGATAATGTTTTGTGGATTGTGCTATCCATCTTTTCTATTTTGCTGATGTCACACTGAGGTGTCAATTAAAGATGATATGTGCAAATCATTTAAAGCCCTAAAGAGAAAAAGGAAAAGGTTACAAAATATAAGGTCAAGCCCAGGCAATTAAGGAAGCAATAAATGGAAATTATAAATGGTCGGCAAGCCAAGCCCATAAGAAATGGTATGGGCTTTAAATCTCAGAGACTCGTGTTTAGGTGGGATGCCCGTATCCTGGCCTTCATGCAAAACACATCATAAATTGAGCGATGTCTTTCAGAAACACAAGCATCAGTTTTCTGCTATATTGTGTGGGTGTTGATAAAGTTTATTAGCCTGGAAGTATTATTTTCTAGAGTGTTCTATTATTTTAAAAGATTGCTAATTATTGACTTTTTCCCGAAGAATCAAGCATATTATATTCAGGATATGCAGTTAATGAAAATGCATAGTGCTTTAATTAGATGATTATGTACTCATATGTGACACTGAAATTCTCTGAGCTGTTTATTATTGATACCAAAATCAGCACAAATATTATCTGTTTAAAGGAGTAACATCAGAATATAAATTCATTTTGCTTCAAAGCTAATCTTTCTAGTTTTATATCTTAAGAACCTCAAATATTTGAAATTTTATTTATTAGATTCATTCTCTTAGATCTACATAGTAAAAACAGAAATGAGTGAAAACTATCAGGTGTGTTATTTTTAGAGGGTCAGAGGAAAATAAAAATGCAGGTAATCATTTGACCACCGCTGAGTTTTACACTGTTATCATTAGTGTAGTAATTTGGCAGAGTAAAATCAGATGATCCTGACAATATGATGATTTTAGTTTGATGGTTTTCTTGACTTCTTATCTCTGCCCAAAACACATGTGACACCTGCAGGGATTTAGAGCATCAGAACAACACCAAGCTTGGGACTGCTTGTTAACAGCGATGTGGGGGTGGCGACCTGTAAATCTTGAAAGAGGAAGCAATTTGCCTTCATTGCAATTTATGAACAACTGAGATTTTTAAAACAGGTATCAGCTAAGGAAATCACAGCACAACAGAATTTAACAGCGCATATGTTGAAGGCTGTATTCTTTACAGGAGATTAAAGTATTCTGGACTTTTTTTTTTTTTTTTCCATCTAAATCATGTCCCTTAGCATTCTTCACAGCTCACCCTTCTGTTCCCAACACCTATGTCACTTTTGATAACTCTTCTGATTCTATATTCTGGGATGAATACTCCTCCTACAAGGTCATCAAGCAACTTGTAGATATTGCTTCCAACACTGTTTTAGCTATGCCTATTTTCTTATTTCCTTACTAACCTGGAATTTCCAAGATGGCTGGGACTTTTGTCCAAGCACCTCTGGTGCTTGGTAAAATGCCTAGGTTAATTTAGGCATAGAGTAAATATTTGTCACTGCCCTCCCCGCCCCCCCCCATCCTAAAAGAATAGCTGAGAATACCTGCTAGCACATGGGGGATGTTATCATGTTATTAATTGTTCTCCTATAAACAATGAGGATCAAGATACTGAAAAAGAAAGAGTGTTACCACCGAGGTAATCTGACTTTAGTTTCCATATTTGGGCATAGAGAAACATAAATGATGATGACAATAATATTTGTGGACATTTTATAGTTTATATGGCACATTTATAAATGGTGAAATATTTAAACACACACATAGCTCAATCAGGGACTATTCTGGGGCAGGTGTCTAAGAGAAGGTGGTTAATAGTTGAATCTAGCTGGTTCAGGTAACTGTTCCATGACAGCTTAAATGTTTCAAGAAAGGGATTACTTGAACTGAATTAAATTCACACTATGAGACAAAATGTATGAGATGTTTGAGTATAAATATGTTTGAGCAGCAAAACTAAATTACACAATCTCATGTGGTTTTGATTTCATTGCATTTTTTACTAGAATTTTGGAAAAACTTTGTTTATAAAGAAGATTCTTAAGGAAAATCAGAGAAGACAGTAATAAATCCAAATTAATGTCTCTAGTTTTGTTTGGTTGGTCTTTAGAATTTGTGAAATAGCATAAATAGCATAAAGATGTTGAAAATAGTTCTACTTATACAATTGTTGGGTTTTTTTGTTTTTGTGTTTGCCTTTTGGTAAATTTGTCAGCTTATATTGCTATGTTGGCTCTGTATTAGGATATGGAATGGTGAGTTTCTGATTTTATTATTAGCATTCAATTTTATAAATCACTCTGAATATGGGAGGATATTTAGGAATTGATCTAGCATATGTTAGAAATGAAATATGTTGAGATTCCTGTTGGGTTGTGATGTATAATCTGTATTAAATGATTTTCCAAATTCTTTAAAATGCTTTTAGAAATAATTTTTTTCTCAGAGAATGTTTATTACCAGAGTGATCATGTGCGATAATTTAATGTCAGAGGGTTAGAATATGACTTGGTGAAGAGTACTCTTTAAATTTACTTGAAGAAATTTGATATTTCTTTCAATTATTATATACAGCTTAAAAAAGCATATCTTAAAACTTTAATTTTTTATATATTTTTTGTGTTGATGTAACATTGGTTTACAACACAGAGGTGTAGGATCCTACCTCTTCAAATGAACATTACCACACTGTACCCGTAATTTTCCACCATAGTCCCCCTCATAGTGCTCATTCCCTCCTTTTCTCTCCACCTCTTTTCCTACTCTGGTATTCTTACTTTTATAGTCAGATTTTTAGGGCTCGCGTTAGTTTCAATTTTGACTTACCCCTTGTTTTGTTTCTCTCTATTCCAAATGTGAGTGAAACCATCCAGTATTTGGTATTTATCTTTCCCCTTATGGTTTATTTCAATTAACATAATCCCCACCAGAAGTATAATTTTGTTTTTGTTGTTAGTTTGTTTTGTATTTAACATAACTAGGTATATGAAGGTAATTCAGATGTTTCAAGATGTTTCCCTCACTTCCATATGCTTGACAGTCTTGAGTAGGATTAAGGAACTCTGAAGGGCCTGATTTATTCCATAGGCACATGGAAAGGCAGTGGTAGAGAACAGAAGAAAAGTAAGATTAATCCTGTTCTCCCACTTATGAGTTGAGTGACTTTGGACAAATCACTTAAACTTTCTGAGTTTTATTTTATTTATTTACAAAATGGGTGTACGTGGCTGTTCTCTAATGCATGGGTTAAATTTTGGATGTATGACAGTGCCCTAAATGTTGCATGTGGGATACACATTTAAGGCTGATTATTGTGATTGTTCTAATGAAAATGTATAAAAATCACATAGAAACAAAAGAGAAAAATATCAAAGAAGTGTGAGGCAATGAGAGTGAGAAACAAGATAGACCTATAACTTGAGGAATGATACAACGGAAATTTCAGTCTTCAGTGTGAGGGCTGATTAACCCCCTGACCTGCCTCAGATCTGCAGTTGCCTGGGAAGTGACCAATGGCATTCATGACCATGAAATGTGGGGACAATGTCTTGGGGGCGTGCAGGCTCCTAAATTCATTATCTGACTATCTGAATAAAAACATCAATACCAGTATGAGTTCAGAATTTGAAAACCAAATAAAAGCAGAAGATATACCAGAATTCTCTCCTTTTACACAACTGAAAGTACAAAGATATAATCTTATTGAGTGACAATTTTGTCAATTTAACAGTCTAACATTAAGACCTTACTGAACTGATGGAGGGTTAAAGACATACCTAGTTTCTAGCACAGCATCAGCACAGTAAATACTCTCAATTTTTTGTCTTTTCCCTGTCACGAAGGCCCATTGCTATTCTCATGACTTCTTTCTCCCTGTGCTCTTATCTCATCATTCCTCTGTTTCCCTCTTATTACAGAAATCTGCATATTTTACTCTCTTCTTTCTTTCATGGAGAATCTTCCCTTAATACATCTTCCATGCAGCTCAACAACCCTGCAATTTTAAGTTCCTTATTTACTATCTCATGTGGAGAAAGATGTTCAGCATCAGAGAGCTGATGAAGCTTTCAATTGAATATCTGTAAACTACCATTTCTCCAGATATATTTAAATTTCAAATTAAAGATTCATAAGGAAACTCTATGAGCCCAAGCCCTCTTAGAAACAAAATGCATGCTTTTATTTACATTACATGGTTGTCTAAAAGTAAACTCTACCTTATTTTCCCCAAAGCACTTTCAGATTACAAACTGCCATTTAGTGGAAGCATTTTTCCAAATCAAGAATGTCCAGCTTCTTCCACAGTAAAATCTTTCACTCTTTTTCCCAGGCAAGTTTTGCAAAGTGAAAAATCAATTGTGTTAACATTGATCTTTATCTTTTGAGATCTTTAATTCTGCATGCTGAAGACAGTGTTACTAAATAACAATATTCTGTACACATATACTAACTGCTGGAAGACTATGACTAGACAAAGAAATGATGATCTATATCTATTAGAGAGAAATTTCAGGGTAGAGTGATCGATTTCTTAATATAGCACTCTGAAACTTGTGATTTACAATGGCATGATGGATCATTGATTTATCTAATGTGACTTTCATCACTAGAGAATGGCCAACACTATCGCTTCAGGGAAAAGAAAGCCACTTATCTGCATCCACCATGACCCAGACCCAGTCATTGTTAAGCTATATTTCTTAATGGTACTTTATAAAACCAGGATCAGTACTTTCAAGCATCTATCCCCATGCTTTATGTTCCCCTGATCATCAACATATATGTTCTGTTGACCAACAACATACCTGTTCATTCAATACCTATTTTTAAGCTCTTTATGGAAGGTGGCCCAATAGTGCTCTCCCTAGACACAGAAGAAGGGGCTGCTTTCCTTGTAAGACACAGGACTAGTCTATGGGACTTGCCTCTTTAGATAACAATCTGAGTACCCAGACTACCATTTCCTACTTATTGTGTTTATTGATCTGTCCATAGTTATAACTGGAGTATAAAACTCCCTAGTATGATTTTGTTGTCAATTTATCTTTTATTAATTGTCTTATATACCTTAGTGCTCCACTATTTGGCGCATATATAATTATGACTGTTATTTCTTCTTGGTGTATAATCATGATGTAATATCTGTTTCTACCTCTTATTAACTTTTTATACAGGAAGTTAATTTTTATCTGAAATAGTATAGATATTCTTGACATATTTTGATTGCTATTTGCTTGTAGGATTATTTGAGCATCAGGTATAGTGCTGGGGCAGGATTATATTGATAGTTGAGACAGGGCCACAAGCCAGGAATAAGTCTTTTGGCATTTTGAGTATGGAGACTTACCGTGGGACACTTGCTCCTGTTATTAAAATCCAAGTGCTTAAGTTCTGATTAGTAAAGCATTCAGTTATTGTCTTGACTTTGACTCTGGATAGGAGTAAGGCAGGTGTTTCAAACATCACATCCTCTGCAAATAATCACCTGCACTATAAGGAGGCAGAGATGACTATTCTGGCTCTTCCTGTCAGTTTGGGCTACAGCTTTTTATACTGTGATTCTTAGATTCAGGTCACTAATTAGCACTCTGTAGCCCTATTCTTACCGTTCTTCAGGAGTTCACCCTCTGTTCTGCAAGCCAACTCTGTGTAACCCCTTCTCTAGTGCAGTGCCAGGTCTCCAAAGACTGCTATGTGGTGTGTGCCCCTGTGTTAACAGCAGCAGCAGGGGTCTGTTCAGTAGTCACCTCTCCCTTTTGTGTTCATATTGCCCCAAGATCACTGAAAATACATTCAATTCATTTTTCCGCCACGATACATATAGTAGTAGTCTGTTTATCTCTCAGAGGATGTTGTATTTGCTTTGCTGCAATTTGGTTGTGGATATGTGGAGGAGGTGAGCTCTGCATCTTCACTCTGCTACCATCTTGTCAGACTCCATTCATTGCTTCATGTACAAACTGCAAGCCAATATTAATTTTTATATATCAAATGATTAAGAAGTACTTTCAATGATGTGTTCGACATGACAATTACGTGAATTTTAAATGTTAATATATGTAACAAAGTTTTATTGCATCACAGCTACATTTATTCAGTCTTACATTGTCTATGGTTTACTTCCTATTGCAATGGCAGAGTTGAGAAGTTGTGAGAGTTATTGTATGTCCAACAAGCCTGAAGTATTTATTATCCTTCCCTTTACAATAAAACAACTTTTACTAAACTCTGAAATAAAGGAATTTGGTTTGTGGTCATCATTTTCTCATCTGAAACATATGCAGTGTCTAAAGTTAAAAAAAGAAATATTTTACACAACTTTGTGAACATTTTTAAGGAATATAAAGTACCATCTCAAGATTTGAAGGAAAATATTGTACACAATCTTTAACTGATTAAAATTTGTTCATCTTTCTACAGGTCTCAGGGAAGAAGAGAAGAATTCATTGTGTTTACCACTTTTGAAAAAATAAAATCTGATCTACTCAACAAAGCAATTGTCAGAAAAACTGACTCAACTTCTATTTGGGATTTCTAAAATAGTATTTTGTTTGAGTAGAGCTTAGAATTTAGTTCCAAAAAGTAAAGATAAATAGTAGTAAGAGGCATAAATAAAATAATATTAAAACTGTTTAATTTTACCTTGCAAAGTTTAAGAAACGAATATAGTTCTATAGATAATGTTTATAGGACACAAGTTTAAATCCATTTTTTGGGCTTATATTCATTAATTATAGATGAGATATTATACAAATGCAGTAATACTCAATCTACTTAATAACTATGTGAATGTAAACAATTGGTATTACCTCAAATTTAAAAGCTTTTATATAGTAAGAGAAAATAAAAGAAGATTAAAAGGACATCCTACTGATTGGAGAAAATTCTGTATTACACAACTAATTAATATCCAGATATATTTTAAAACTTACTTAATTTAACAATAAAAACAACTTAATTCATAAGCAGGCAGCATATCTCTTATTTTGAGAGATAAACATTTGTCACAGACAGTAGAGAGTCTTCTTGGAAACTATAGTCACAAAAGGGTGTGGGTGCACCAGAAGGTAGACATTATGAAAACTGTGGAATTAAAACACTGTAAAAAATTAGAAGATATTATAAACTTTAGTCCATGAAAGACAGCATCACTGCTAGATTGGAAAGCTCCTCAGAAGGAGTCATATAAATCTACATAGAGAATTCTTATATCCTAGACTCAATCCTTACATGAGCACATGCAGGAGAAACTTAGCAAACAACTCTTCTGTAAGTGAACCACGAGGAAAACAGATATTTCAGAAGTAACATACTTTTGGATAGATGTGGTATTTCAATGCAGTCACTGCAGAGAGATTTAGATGAATATCCTGAAAGATTCAATTCAAACAAGAGATTGTCTACACTTCGGTTTAAGAAAGAATACTATAGGACTAACATCTTCTTTTCAGATATGAAAAACTTTACTTTTAACTGCCTTCATTACAAAAGTAAAAGTCCAGGAAAGCTCCTTTCTCTCCACCCAAAGAGTTCATAACCATGCATGAGAGTAAATTCATTTTTAAAACAATGTTATTAAAAAGTCAAAAGATGGTATCTATTGACATTAGTCCTACTTCAAAGAAAAACCTTTATTCAAAGTACCAAGGTTAGGAAGACTGACTTATCTGCTGGAATTTATAACTTAATTCCTTCACTTAAGATCAAGGGGTAAAAAAAAAAAATGGGCTTGCCTTTAAAAAGTCTAAAAGCAAGTCTTGACAAAATCATAGTGATCTGCCAATAATTGCACCATCTGCTAGACACAATCAGCATGCTTAGAGGAACAGAACATAATGCAAATCTACAATGTATAATTCATGACGTCTCACATATGTAAGAAAAAATATTAGACATGTGAGGAAGTAAGAAAATAAGATGCATATTCAAGAGAATACAATTGTCAATGGAACAGCACAGATGATCCAGGTGTTGGAATTAACAGAAAAAGACTTCATACTAAACATTAAAATGTGCTCTATGATTTGTTGACAAAGATGAAATGTTGGGGCAATTTAAGTGGGAAAATAAAACCCCTATGGAAGAAGCATCTGGCAATTCTAGAACTGAAAAATATAATATCTGAATAAAGATTTCATTAGAAATGTCTAGTCAGAATAACTAGACAGAATAACTGATTGTGAACAACAGAAAGGGGAATATAATTTAAACAATTTAAAACAAAGAGAAAAGTAATAAGAAACTAAAAAAGTGTCATAGTAGGTAATAAATATGGAGATTACCAGAAGGGAAGTGGTAAGGGGGAGAATGAGAATGAGAGAGAGGGGATCATTTGTCTTTCTTAGCCTTATTTATGTCACTTGTTTCACTTATGCTCAAGATTCAAACATGTGGCAAATATCACTATTTCTTTCTTTTTTTATAACTGAGTAATATTCTGTTATAACATTTATTTTATCCATTCATTCATCAGTGAACATTTAGGTTGTTTCCATAGTTATTATAAGTAATTCTGCAAGCAAAATGGGAATGGAGATATATTTTTGTGATAAGTGATTTCATTCCCACCAGGATGAATTGCTGAATCAAATGGTAGTTCTATTTTTAATTTTTTGAGTAAATCCCATACTATTTTCTATAGTGTTTATATCAACTTAAATTCCCCCCAAGAGGTAAAGTGATTTGAAAATTCTCAGTGTCTGAAAGTCCTATGCCCCAGGGGATTCTCTTATAGAAATGTATGTTGGGTGTAAATACATTATTTGTTAAGAATGGTACTTAAAATAACATCACTTATTTTACATGAATTATTATGTTAGCATCTTTATGACAAAGGTATGGTTTTATTATCAATGGATCAGCAATATACTTTCTTAGAGGTAGTGCTGGATATGGTACATTTCCTTAGAGATTACTGAAGGTCATTTAATTATTTATTATTCAGAATGTGACCCGAGAATCAGAATAGTCAGCAAAGGCATCAAGTAGAGCTTGCTAGTAATGCAGATTCTCAGGCTCGGTCTTGATTGAAATAGTCAAGTTATGATTTTAGCGAGATCTCCAGGTAATTTTGAAATGTACTTTTAGTATACTATTAAGCTATAGAAATGAAGTAAGTTTCCCCAAACTGAGAAGGTAATCTGAGTTTGAAGACTAGAGTAGACATGACAATGAATCATACTTAAAGTTCAATCAGGGAAACTTAAGTACAGGTGCCCTCCAAAACAGAGCTGTTAGGCAAGACTCCAGTTAGAGGAAGCATCCACACCACCACTCCTGACAGAGGTACCCCTTAGTACCTGTGATCTTTCTTGTGGGAGACTAAAGAGGCCAGGTGTCTCTGGGCACATGTCACTCTTTGTTCTGCTAAGTGTGTCTTTGTTCTACTGAGATTAAGAGTTGTATATAGATTATGAATACAAGTTAATACACATGAAAGAAACAGTGGGGGAAACTGGCTGTCCATCCAGAGCAGAGTAATTACTGGCTATGGGCTTATGATGGGTCTACACAAGAGGGACCCACTTTGGTTTTCCTACATCTATCATGCATGGTAGGAAGAGAAATGACAGTGAGAAAATTCTATCTTTGGAATAGTGTCAGTTATCGAGGCTTATTATATACCTTTAATTCCTACTCCCTCCTTTCTATTTGACTCAGCTTTACAGGACTTGTCTTATTTTCACTCAGGGCAGGAATCTTATAATAAATTCTTAACTGTTCACCTTTTTTTCCAACTTCTCCAACTCTCAGATTTAAAATCACCCAACCTTGACTAAGCCTATATAGGAATGGGGAAAGGGCATTGTATTTGACTCACTTTGAAAAATTTTAGACACCTGGCATGTATTTGTATTGGTAAGGGAATATAAAAATTAGTGGCATCAAGAAAAGATGTAAATTTCCAAGTGTTGTAAGTTAAGTGACCAGTGATGGATATAAAAATTGCTGTTTTAGAAATGAACTGTAGAAATGAAGTATAGCAACTGAAGGAAAGATCAATGGAATACAAATTTTAAAAATACAAATAATGAGATAAGTCCTTAGGTGAAAAACAAAACCTCAGAAAAAAAAATAAAAAGAAAAAAATGATGATATGTTAATAATATCCAAAGGGGGTAAAATATATATATATATTTATTTATATAAATTAGGATAATATAATGAAATCTATAAAGACTTTGAAATGACTAGGATATTGACCTGCTTTCTAAAATCATGTTTAACAAAAGTCATCTATCTATCTATCTATCTATCTATCATTTGTGTGTACACAAACACAAAGCATAGGTAGGAAGTTGAAGCAATAGGAAGTTGAAGCAATTAGCATGTAATGGAGATCTTATTAAATCGTTTTGTTTTTACACCATACAATCCAAAATGATGAGGAATTAAAAGCATATCAATTTTATGTCACAATTTCAAGACAGAATAGGGAGATGATCGTTTCAGTGAGCTTGTCTCCCAATGATGAATACAGCTTTGTTTATATCCACAGGTAACTTGATACTATAAGAGAGGAGAGCTATGTGCAAACAAAACTGTTTTCTTAAAGGAGAGCGGCAGTCATCTTAATTCTTAGTGAAATAAGAAGGCAAATCCTAAGATAAATATTGGAAGACATCTAGAGAATAAATGAATTATGAAAAGCAAGCAGTGTGATTTTACAAAGAAAAAAAATCATACCAAGCAAATTTAATTGCTCTTTTTTTCCTTGTGGATCAAGTTATGAGATTAATAGATGAGAGCAGCAATAGATGTGGTATATATTGATTTCAGCAAAGTAAAAGGATAGTGCATCTTATAAATTTACTCAAAGTATTAGTTTAAATTAACTTGGATATGAATACTTTCACACAGAATAAAAACTGGTTGAAGTATCACATGAAAAGGTTCATAATAAATGGCAGTTTTTCTAGGAGGGAGTTGGTGTCTAGAGAACTGCTACCAGGGTTAGTGGTAGGTCCAGTTCTTTTAAACAGGCTCATTAAAGATGGGAACAAGGAAGTAAACAGAATGTTAATTAAGTTCACAGACAGTGCTAAGTTAGGAAATATTGCACATGCTCCCAATATTGGAAAAGCAATAATGAACACTGAGGAGGTTGATACATGGTCAAAAGTTCACTTGGATTTATCCAACTTGGAAAATTCATGGCAGACAAAAAATCCTTGAGCACATAGGAGACTCAAGAGCTCTCTAAACCTGCAGTACTAATTGATATCCAGTCAAGAAGCAGCCAAAATTCAGACGCCTTGTTATCTGAATCAAGAAATCACAAAGGCTCCTTGTTCAATTGTGTGTTATTTAAGTGTCTTATATTCTTATGGTGAAAGCAAGGCTTAATATTTCTTATGTTTCTATATCATTGAGAATACAGAAATTCATTTTAGGCATCTTATGTCTAGGTAGAGGTTAAGAAAAAATAAAGGATACCCAGGACATTATAACAAAAACATGTGTACAGGATTAACCATGTAGAAGCCCCACTAGGCTGGTTTATACAACATGTTATCTCTATTGGAAAAATACTTGATGTGTTGTGAAAATGCCATTCCTTTCAGTCAACTATTTCATGTCTAGTATCATCTTTTAAGAAAATGTTTGGAGATTTATAATAAAGATATTTATTAAATTATTACTAGAGCAAATACACTAGAAGTGACAGTGTCAAAAACAGATAACATTACAACAATTATACACTCAGTATCTTCCCAATCTTATAGTATATAGAGCTTAAGAAAAGATAGTGAGAGTCACCAAGGCTTTGAAAAATTATTATCTCTGGGAAGTTGTTAATAATTGCTGTTTTTTTTTTAATTTTCATATTTCTCTGAATTTTCAAAGCCTACTTTAATATAGTTATTGTTAAATTTTCTTTTTTTTAAAGATTTAATTATTTATGCATACAAGCTGGGGTACAGCCCAGAGGCGTGGGGTGGCGAGAGGATTCACCAGAGAGAGAGTGGGGAGCAGAACAGGCAAATCGATGGAAATATACTGCTGAGGGGAGCAGCCGGTGAGGCAGGAGAGGTCTGCCACGTCATGTGGGAAGCTCCCCAGCCAGGCATCTAACTTGTGTAGCAGCTGCTGACAGCTCCACAGCACAGCGCTTTACCGCTGCGCCACCATGGAGGCCATATTGTTAAAATTTCTTAAGATATAAATGTCAAATACCAGAATGCAAATTATAAGGCATGGACATATAAATAAAGAAAAAGGAAAGAAAGCCATAAGACTAATACATTAAATTATTCAAGGAAGCCAAAATCATAGGGATTCCACCTCTATACCTTAATTATTTTTAAACAAGATTCAAAGAGCAGAATGAAAATATGGATACATCAAGTCCATTAGACAATTTTGTAAGACAATTTCGATTAGACAACTGCAGCTTGATAATATAGACACATATAAAAGTTGATAAACTAAAGCACAGACTTACTTTTTTATAGCCCTTTTGGACTATCATAAGAAATGTGAAAATCTCCCAAATCAAATAACTCTTTTATTCTTCTAAATATATAGCAACAATTCCATGCATGATACTTAGAATGGATAAGTATTACTGAGGCTAAGTATGTTTTATTGATACAAAATTATTGATACATTCTTTCTTAATGTTGCAAGTTATATAGATTGGCTTTAAAATACATATGCATATTTATGTACTTAAAAATTTTTACTGTGTTATAACACAAATAGCTTAAAATGCAAGACAGTTTCTTTGTTGATACATGGGATGCTCACCTAACCCATATTGTTATTTCATACAATTTGACTTATCTTTCAAATAGGAGATATTGTATATGATTCAGACAAAGCACTGTATTTATATTGTGCAGAATACATTACATTCAGCAAAATTAAAGATTTGAGTCTGGAGATCAAAACTTCTTTGTACATCTTCTATTATCTTTTCTTTATCAAGCTGTACAAAACAGTGCTGCTCATCTACTATACAATGTGAGAATATCTGGCTTGTTTTACCAAAGGGGATCTTGATCTTTCCTCCAGTTTGTCCACAGCTCTTATAAGAATGTCAGCAGGAACAGTACTGTTTCTAGACTAATGGCATAGGAAATAGAAATAATACAACAGCTACTCCACATGCGGTAATCATTTTGAAAAACTGCAGTTTAGATACTCACATTGAGATTTCATTGCTATCTACACTGTATCAAACAATAAGAATATATTTAGGGCTGTTGTAACTTTTCAAAAAATATATACAGTGAAAATAAAAGTAATGATTTGATTTATTTTCTTATACTGGGAGATGTGGAGTATGTGGAATAGATATTCTCCTATTAAATAGGATTAGCCCAAACTATCCTGAAGTTGTTTTTTTCCCCCTAGATTTCTTCAGATTCTTCTAACTTTCTATTAAGATCTAGGGCCTATCTTCTCATTTCATTTAATTAGCTATTAATAACATGGAGGCAATTGTTCAATTTCCTCATGACTGGCACTTTCTTCATTATAAAATATACCACTTTGTTTCTTTTAGAATTTTTATCTTAAAAGTCATTTTGTTTGTAATACTATAGCCACTCCAATTTTCTTATGATTACTCTCTGACAATCTGTCTTTTAGTTGATGTGCTCAATAGTCCCAATCACATGTTTTCATTATGGTAAAAATACACATAACATAAAATTTATCATTTTAACCAGTTCAAGTGTATAGTTTGTTGGTATTAAATAATTCGTGTTATTCTGCAACCAACATCATCATCCACCTCTACAACTTTTGTCATCTTTCCAAACTGAAACTGCACTTCTCTCAAACACCTTCTATTTTTTATGCTATGACTAATGGTATGACTAACTTTTAATCTCAAAAAATTCTACCAATCTCTTCCATTAACAATAGCAGATTTAATCTAAGGAGATAAACTTAAACTTGCCATGACTTAGTTAATGTAAACCCCTCAAAAGGCATCAGAAAAGGCAAATAGTGAAAAACATATGAAAGGTTAAAAAAAAAATCATCATGGGCCCTCATTTCAAAACAACAGTGATAAATATTTTGCTGTATTTATTTCTAATTATTTTTATGGCAGATTATTTTTTATAAAGTATTTTTATGCTTTGTAATTCATCTGAAATCAAAATTACAAACAATTCTGTAAGAAATTGTATCATGTTTATCTATAGTTTTTGTACGCATTATTTTAAACCTATTTTATATGTACCTAATATTTTATTTTGCAAGCTGGCATTCTTAACTATATCTCTGTAAGTCAACTTACTACTTAATTTTTTTTCATGTAATAAATAACATTTGAAGCTAAATGTGTTATATATTTAAATTCTTTAGTTTCCTTGTTCTGTAATTTATAGTGATGTGTAAACAGAGGGGACGCAAAAGCAAAACAGTCTGCACACTCAGCCACACGTATAGGACAGCTCACTGGCAGAATTTCCTGCACCTCGACTAATATTTTCTCTGAAAGATTCAAAATTGTGTTTTATCACTGAAATACTAATGCTGTTACTCACTTTAGCATAGCCTTACCTCCACAGAGCCAACAAAAAAATCAACTGAAAACATTTCAAGCACTTGTATTTAAAAAAAAAAAAAATGGTATTTGGAGATAATAGAACCTGGCAGAGTTTGAGACTCAGTCAGAACTTCTCTCAGAAGAATTCGATTTCTAAGAGATCCTGTGCTTTTAATTGATATAATTTTATAGATTTTGCATTTTATATACAATATTGTCATGTCACTTGTAAAAACAATGATCTAAACAATATGTGATTAAAGTTCATGGTATATGAAAACATACTACATTTATTACCGCCAGTTCACATTTCAGTTTTCTTGTATTTAAACACATTCAGATTGAGAATTGTTTACTTACCATTCTCAGTAAAAATATTAGGGTAGTCAAGATAATAGAGCTATAAAGGATTGCTTCTAAAATAGTAGGGAAAAAAAGGTGAAGTGAGAAGAAAAAAATGGAAACACTTCAAATGAAG
The DNA here is from genome assembly GCA_004024925.1 of Scalopus aquaticus. NCBI lineage: Eukaryota > Metazoa > Chordata > Mammalia > Eulipotyphla > Talpidae > Scalopus > Scalopus aquaticus. Next base: position 247,938 of record PVIJ01000204.1, read on the forward strand.
AAAGAAAAGAAGAGGTAAAGCAAAAAGTATAAATGAGACAGATGTATATACAGGAAAAAAGATGGGAAGAATAATTTCAAACATTTTAGTAATCACAGTAACAACAGATTGTATTTTTTAGATGTCTTAGGTGGTTTTCTTAGAATTAGGAATATTAGTTTGCAATTCAGAGGAAGAAATAACTGAACTGAAGAGAACTTTAATGACTAATTTCCACAGATAGAAGAGCAATCAGTTTATTTTGCCCAGTAGGTTCTCAGACTCTACAACTTTTATATTGCCTCAATTCTGATATTTACATGACCTAGAAGCCAGCAATGCCATACACTATTCTTCAGGAATAATGAGATGGTGGATCATCTTCAAAAGTGTGTTTTACAAATAAAAACAGACTGGAGGTAGTTTTATCTCATGCTTACATTGCCTGGAGGCCCTACGGGTTATCCTTGACCAGCATCTGGGGTATCACTCCAAACTATGATCACTTGGTGCCATGCTACACTGTTGCCACATTATAGGCACCAAGTGCAAAGCCGGGCATGACAGCCCCAACATTTAGGTAGATTCTTTGTCCTTACACTGAGACATCCTGCAGATTTAGAAGCTTTACCTTGAGCAGAGATGAGCCAGACCATACAATACTGGAAAGCAGAATTTAAAGACATTGATGATCCAAACCTTCTCCAATCATGACGAGCATAATAATGTTTCATTGCCCCTAGCAGCACCCCTAGCAGTAAGTCTGCTTCCCAAGTCCACTAGGCTACAGCTTTGGGGAGTACAAAGAATGCTGACCGAAAGTCTAAGCCTGCTTTTACAGGTAGAACAACTCTCACTATTTTATCTGCATCTGTTACGAAGAGAAATATATTACCATGGATCTCTTAAACCCAGACCAGACATTTGAACTGTCATTTTCACCTCTGATTTCCATCAAGGTTCACAAAGCTTTTAAAGGCACTCAGTAATGTATCCTGTATATCAAGATCCACAAAAGGCAACGTTTCTGTTCTACAGGGGTGAGAGGCAGAGCGCTGGACTCTTTGTAGTCCACGACCAGGGAGTTCAAAAGCACCAACAAAGGACTTTTATGCAGCCAAGGACTTTTTTCTATGACTTTTATTCTGAGCAAAATGTATTCAGCCAAGAAAGAATGGGAAATAGTGGTCTTAAAATAATTTCCGTGGCAGAAACTGGATTTCAAATGATATAATGAACTAATGTGCAGTAAAGGGATAAAAATAATTAGCTCAGAAAATGCAATTGATAGCGTTAGAAAAAAAAATAATTGATCTGTATTTTATGTGAGTCATTTAAAAAATGACTAAATGGATAAATTAATAAAGCTTTAGATAACTGTAGTTAAAAATACAGATACATGTTAAATAGTGGCATACCGTCATATGCTATACCATATAGACTTGATTAGAATTCAGATATTTGTTCTCTTTATGTAGCCAAGATTATGCTTTTTCATAGTGACAAGTTCCATTTGCTATTTACATATGCAATTTTTGTGCATAGATTTTATCTATTGGCTATTTATTACTTTTATGATTTTACAGAGATGTTGACAACATTAACAGACCATAGGCACAATGGAATTTTAATATGCATAAAACATTGAAACAACAATTAAATTAGATCAAGACTGAAAAAAATAAAAGAATATGTTTACCTGCTTGGACAACAAGTTGGAGCTATTATTTGGATGCTCAGTTAAACTTCCGGTCATTCATTAACTGTAGTGTAGCTTTGGGTTGATCCTTTCATACTGTAAACAAGGAATGCAGTCAGTGGTTAAGAAATATTTATCTTTTTAGCACTAAGGTGAACTGCTTACAAAGGATGGATGTCAATTTCCTAGGAAACCACAGTGCTCACCTGTAATGTCCCATCTCAGGCTAGCTCCCAGGATGAGGTCCCTTCATGTCCTGGGGTATGGCCAATAGTGTTGAACTACTCTGCTTCAAGAAGACTGTGCTTTTTAATTCAGTGACTTCACAGCTCTTAAATTATTGCTTTCAGTACTCTAAACACTGATAGTTTTAAATTGTTTCAGACTTTGAGCTTTTCCCCAATTTCGGTGTTCATTTGATCAAGTGCCCTAAATGTTAACTTCTTTGGCACTTTATAAGCTATTTCTAGAAGTCTCTATCTGGGCCTCCCTGGTGGCGCAGCGGTTAAGCACTGAGCTGCGGAGCTGTCGGCAGTGGCGACATGACATCAACTCCCAGCTGGGGAAATTGCCACATGGTGTGGCAGATATCTCCTGCCTCGCCCACTGCTCCTCTCAGGAGTGTATTTCTGTTGATCTGCCTGTTCTGCTCCCCACTCTGGTGAACCCTCTCGCCGCCCCACGCCTCTGACCTGTACCCCAGCTTGCATGCCTAAATAAATAAATCTTTAAAAAAAAAAGTAGTCTCTATCTGATCTGAGTGGCCAACTAATACTATACTAAATGTTCAACTATATGTTCCTGTCCTTAAATGTGACTATCTGTTATTCTGAATAGCAACTTTGGAAAGAATAACCAATAACTCAGGTTTCTTTTCTCCACTGAAAATTTATCCTTTGCTGTTTTCAATTCTAAGTGTTCTGTTTCTAATTCTCCAACCTAGTTATTCCTCTAAATGCTGGTATTATGAAATGTTTATGTAGTGTCATAGCTTTTGAAAGATTCTCTGTAATGTATCCTGTACATTGAGATACATATTATTACTATCTACATGATAGTCTATAATAATAATAGTTACTATTATTATTACTTCATTTTTTTTTTTTTTTAGCAGAGCTATGATCCAGGACTGTGGTAATAAGCACTGAGTCATGTTGTAACCCCTGGAGCTGTGCAGTGCGGCTCCAGACAGCAGCCACAGTACTAACAAGACACTTTGAAAAGAATTCCTTATTTAATCCTTAAAATAGTAAAACAAGATGGTTGTTATTACTCTCATTTTATGAAGGGTGGGTCTAAAGATCATTAAAATTTAGTTTTTTGCCCAAAATCATGTAGCAATTTTCACAATGGAGATTTGAAACCCACAGTTTGGTCATTATACCTTGATTATATTAATTTTAAAACTCATATATAGTAATCTAAACTATAAGGATAGAGCTATTGGCCAATGTGAATATATCTTATATTTCATATTTTTCTGAAATCATTAAATACAAAGGGATGGGATAGTAAGAAATGAAACAATCTACCAAAATTTCTCTAAAGCAACAAGTAATTTGGGTTTGTCTCCAAAGGCAATTTAGCCCTTAGAACTGAGAATTTCACTGTCACTGCTAGACAGGAATATCCCAGGTTATAGGGACGGACATGAGTAAATCAGTGATTGATTATAATATTTGTCTTTAAACATACTTTTCAGCTTTCTAGAAATGTTAAGAGCACATTTCATAATTGCACTGGATGCATTCTTTCCCTGGCAGCTTATGGAGATGAGGGACATAGTATCAAAAAATATTTTGGGGTTTTTAAAAAACTCTTGGGGGCTATTAAGTTTCTTATCAATAAAGTGATTTGATTCTCACTTACAAAAATATTTTGAAGACAAATGCTAAATCCAACTGAAGTAAAAGAAAAAAGTAAGACAATTTTAAATAAATCATTTGCAGTGTACCATGTCTGTGCAAGATGTTATCATTAGGGGAAGCTGCATAAAAAGCACAAGGGAACTCTATATAACTGTGTAAATCAATGAGTCTCTAAAGAAACTCTATATTTTTTAATTGAGATAACATTGGTTTACAACACTATATATGATTGAGGGTATAGGTTCACACCTCTTCAGATACATGTTATCATACCACACCCACCATTAAGGAACCCATAATCCTCTACCACAGTTCATTTTACCCTTCCTTTCCTTTCCACCCCATCCTCCCCTTCTGAGAGTCTCAATTATGCAGTCTAGGGTTTGCTTCGTCTTGTCCCTTTCTTTTGTTGCTTTATATTGCACATATTATTGAAATCTGACTTTTTTCTCTTAGCATAATCCCTTCCAGTTTCATCCATTTTGTTGCAAATGCAAATACTACATCTTTCATTGCCAAGTAGTATTCCATTGTGAATATATACCGTATCTCCTTAATCTACTCATCTGTCGTTGGGCATTTAGAATGAGGTTCTTGTAAATAGTGCTGCAATGAACATAGGACTGCTCACATACCTTTGAATTAGCATTTTTGCCAAAGGGTAGAATTGCTGAATCATATTGTAGAACTATTTTGAATATTTGAAGGCGCCTCCATGCTGTTTTATATAAGGTCTAAAGCAATATACATTCCTACCAACATTGTAGGAGGGTTCTTTTTTACTCTACATCCTTGATAATACTTGATACGTCTGGTCTTTTCAATATGGGACATTATCACAGGTATGAGTATCTCATTATTATTTTGATTTTCATTTCATTGATAAATGATGATGAGCATTTCTTTGTGTGCTTATTTGTCATATTTATGTCTTCTTTAGAAAAGTATCTATTTAGCTCTATTGTCCATTTTTTGATTATTTATTTTTTTGATATTGAGTTTTGTGTTCCTTGCAGACTTAAGATATTAGCCCATTGTCAGTTACATGACGTGCACATATTTTCTCCCATTAGGTAGGGAATCTTACCATTTTAGCAATTGTTTTTTCATTATACAGAAGTCTTTTAGTTTGATCTATTTATATTTGCTTACTGTTGCTTTTGTTTCCCTTACTGTTGGAACTGAGTCCACAAAGACATGTCTGATACAAAAGTCATAGAGAGATATCTGTCTATGTTTTTTAAATTTATTTTATGGTTGCAGTTCTTATATCCAAATATTTAATCTATTTTGAGTTGTTTTAGGTATGGTGTGAAATAATGGTCTAGTTAATTTTCTTGCATGCAGCTGTCCAGTTTTCCCAACACCATTTGTTGAAGAGACATTTTTTTTTTAAGATTTTATTTATTTATGCATACAAGCTGGGGTATAGGCCAGAGGCATGGGGCGGCGAGAGGGTTCACCAGAGACAGAGTGGGGAGCAGAACAGGCAGAGCGACGGAAATACACTGCTGAGGGGAGCAGCGGGCAGGCAGGAGAGGTCTGCCGTGCCATGTGGGAATCTCCCTGTCTGGGAGTCGAATTCGCATCACCACTGCCGACAGCTCCACAGCACAGCGCTTAACCACTGCGCCACCAGTGAGGCCCTGAAGAGACATTTCTTTTGCCATGGTATACTCCTGGCTTCTTTGTCATAGATGAACTGTCCACATAAGTATGGGTTCTTTTCCCCTGGACTGTCAATTCTATTATATTGATCTGTTTGTCTATTTTTATTCCATGCCAAATTATTTTAGTTACTATAGGTTTGATTACCATTACTACAGTATTGCATGAAGTCTGGGATATAGTACTTCTTTTTTTTTTTTTTTTGGTAACGGAAAGCTATAAATATGTGAAAAAGTATATAAAATCATTTGTATTCATTTCAATTTATCTTTTTTGAAATAAGACTCATGTTTCTTTTTAAGTCATTACTAGTGAAGTATTATTCATTAATCATGATATAATTAACCCTGTAATGTGGTATAAAAACTAAATCTAGGACACAGGAGGGTTTACAGAAAACAATCATGTGATAGATTATAAAGATAAATGAAAGAAGAAAACAGAAACGAAGCAAGACAAGGTTCCTAAGTGTGGGAGCTCTTGAGGAATCATGGAAGACACTGAAAAATACATTTCAAATTGTCCAAATTTTGGTTAAATTGCAAAATCATTTTCACCATGCAACAATTGTTCATGAACATCTATACAGTAGCATAAATAAAAAAGTTTAGAAATGTAATTAATTTAGTTGGAATTAAATCATTGGACTGAAAGTCATTTTTAAGTTTCTTATTATCATCATCTTTTTGTCAAACACCTATATTTTGTCAGGAATATTGTAGGTATTTACAATATTAGAATCCCTAAAATTCTACCTAGATCTATATTGAATAAAACATATTTCTTGTATTTCCCTATAGGAAAATTAAAATGATTCTAATGGTTAGTAAGACATTAATATAGTTAATATTGAAAGTATTTTAATTTAGAATTATACCTTTGAAAAATAGTATTCTCATATACACAGACTATGTAAAGTGAAATGAAAACACCAAAACTTTGACTCATTTCTTTTGTTCTGGTTATTTTACTAAAGTATAATGATGACCAGACAAGCTGCAGCTTATGGTTTAGGAGTTAAAATTATAGTCAAATATAACATAGTTAAATATATATTTATAGTTGTAAACTGCAATGAGAATTATAATACAAAAATACAAAGCCACCTATATCAAGAAATTTGGATTCTATTCTGAGCTCTGCAATTAACTAGCAGTGAATGTTGTAGAATTACATATGTTTATGGACATTTTCTCACCTGAAAATCTATTTTGCAAACATTTCATTCTCTCTCTCTCAATATATATGTGTGTGTGTGTGTGTGTGTGTGTGTGTGTATATGCAGATCTCTTACCTACATTTGAATGCTATCTCTAATTTAATGAAATGTAAATTATAATATACTTAATTATGTAGAGAAGATCAGGTTTAACATTCATTATCAAGTAACTTTATAGCATGGTACCAAAAAGACTATAGGATTTTGGAATAAAGATAATCCTGAAATCATATTTTAAATGTTTATCCCCCAATACATTATATGCTCACTGTATTTTTCAAATGCAATTTTCTTTTTGAGACTGAGATAAATTGAACCATTGAACGTATTTTATTTTTTAAAAGGAAGATTTATGTTATTTTGAGGATTGCACTATACATCCCTAATCATATAGAAAAATTCACTTAAAATGAGGTTTATATAAATCTTTTTTTTTCTGCTGAGTTATGAGGTCACAGCTAATATATACTGCTTTCTGCTGGACACTGCATATATTTTTACACAACTATGCTATATAAAGTAAGTTTGTTTTTTTTTTTTTTTGAACCCAATTTACAAGTAAGGAAACTGAGGCTTCCTTGCTAACTCTCTTGCCTGCTATGTCAGATAGTAAGACAAAGGGCAACATTTGAAACCTGACTCCAGAGCAGGCACACTTGCCACCAGACAGCTCTGCCTTCTCAGCAGGGTTCCTTTTGTGTACAATTTGACTTGGACTTTTCCTTCACTAACCTGGTCTTAAGTTTGCAAGCCACTTTTTTGACAGTTTTAATGTATTAAAATGTACTGACCTGCCTTTCAGCATTTTCAAATCTTTATCTTTTTCGTTTGTGTAAGAATGGGATTATGGTGGACTTGTTCAAATGGCAGGAAAAGTGTAGGATTTTTTTTTTTTGAAAGAGCTGTGACCCAGTTTTATAAATGTGCGATGCGCTCGTTAAGGTTTAAGGTCAAGGTAAGGATTTCTGTGCCTTAAATTTGCAATTCTTGTTCATGAACCTCAATTATGGCTTTTACTTGGTTACTTTTCTATCTATACCAGAACTTGAAGCAAATTCAAAGCTGAAAAATTCAGAGCAAAGAATTTTTTTTTGTCATTTGGTCCAACTCCCTCCGTCAACATAATAGGAACATTTAATTGAGTTGAAATTCATCAATTCAAATAACTTTCCAGTAAGATTACAGAAATGTGCTAATAGAAAACATTGTTCTTTAAGAAAAGTTATATTACTCTGAATATTGTTAAGTTCTAGGTGGTATTTACTGTAAATGCAGTATTTGAAGGATTAATTACATAAACATAAAGGAAATTAAGAAACTAACCTCAAAAAGGAGATTTTTCACTGAATTAGTTATTTATACACATTTTTTATCTCAATGGTATGGTATAAAGGGCATAATAATGTTTGTAATTTTTCAGTGTGTTTTTAATGAATTCACTTGACATTTATCTAAATCATTTATAATTGTATTGTTTTAGGGAAATAGATTTCCTGTTAGCATTTTTGAGATTGGGCACATAACAATTATAGTCAACTTGTTCAATCCACTTTACACATTAGTATCACATGGAGGATAGAAAGGAAAAAATATTAAATGTTCTGATCTTCTCTAGGCAAAATAAATCAGAATCTCCAGGGTGGAACTTTGTCAATTCTGTTGTTTGAATGTACAGTTTTCCCCCCAGGTGATTTTCGTGATTCATTCCTTCCTCTCTTTTCTCATTTACTGACATCCAACTGCGATGTCTTTTTCTGCCTGGGAGGATATTTAGAGGTTCTCCCAACATTACCTGCTCTTTTAAAAATTTAGCTCTGTATGTTTAAATATACTTATATCTCAATTACTTAACAAATGAATTTTGAGTGTTTCTTTACTATGTAATATGCCCCATTTGCTAGTTAAAATAAAATTTTCCTTCACTTGTTTCCAGGTCATTTAATTTTTTTCTTGAATTAGCAATCTTGGTTATTTCTGTGATTAAACAGTAATCATTTAGATTCAAGTTCTAATATATTTGTATATATCTAACTAGTTGTATAAAGATTGGAACAGTTTATCAACAACTATCTGAAGAACTGAATTGAATTTGGAAACTTGACAGCATATACAAAGTGAACCAAATGTGGAAAAAAGGACAATACCTCTTCTTTATTTAGCAAAGCATTTTTTTTTTTTTTTGGCCTATGGTTCACTTATGTACTACTCATACCATCCTTATGTTGAAATCTTTAAGGAGTAAGTCCAGTTTTGAAATAACTTTTGAGGACATAGTGAATTCCTCTCTTTTTATATCTCACCACCCATTTCAAGTTTTGTCTTCTCCATAAAGCTTTTCCTAGCTCCATCCTGCCTTGTCTCTGCTCTACTTCAGTCAAGAATCTGTGATCACACAGTATGTCATACAAATTTGTTACTGCTTTTTTGTTTGGTTTTGTTTTTAACAAAGAATGTCTCATACTTGAGGACAGGTATTATGCTTATTCTTTTTTGTATACTGAAAAACTGACACCTGTTATGAAAAAAAATTATTTAATTAAATGAATGGAAGGTTCTGTGGCAAAACCTATCCGTATCTAGTTTAATTTCATAGCTGAATTAGCAATCAGGATCCAATTTCTCTCTCTACTATTCCTTGGATTAAAAGACAATCCCATAGCAAATTAGACTTTTGAGACTGCTGTGCTTCAAATTGAATTATCAATACATTATGTTATCAATTTTAAGGTCTTCAACATGTCTTTATTTCTTTTTGAAAGATGATGTTCAGGAACAGAAAAAAATGCAGTTCCATGCACAGTTCAATTAAGTAATCATTAGAAAACTGGCTTCGTAAGGGAAAACAATATAAATATGGGATAAATTATTTGTTTCAAAGGGTGACATCACCCTTGCAATTCTTTTTATGCCTTTATCTGATATTTTGCCCATTCTAGGTCAAACTCTAGATTTTGCCTTTGCATTTCTTCTTCTCAGAAAATTGTTCTTTTCCTTTCGATTTCCGTACTATTTACAAACGTACATGAATTCTAAGGTACACTGAACTTTGGAAAGAGGACTTCTGCTCCTTACTAAATATAAAAACCACCTACTTTTCTCTTTAGTGATTTGTTTGTATCAAAATATAATGCTTGGACAACCTCTGTGTTATTTGAAAAAGAAACTGCCTTATTATACTTAATTCTATAGGATTGATGTCAATATAAATAACATCCTAAGCATTTTTTAAATTAAACTATTTTTTGTTGCCTGATTTTTTTTCCTCTTGCCTGTTGTGATTTTCTTGAAAAATTATAATGAGAGGAGTCGACGAAACAAAAGTGAACTGCAAACTGTCTTTCAAAGCTTCACAAATTCACCTTTTCATTTTGTCTTGTGCAGTTATGTAAAATTTGCTCTAGCATTTTGCTCAGCAAGATGGCAATTATTAACAATATATTTCTCTAAACTGTTGCCACAAAGCTATTATTCATGCAGGGTTACCACCGAGTTAATTTTGGGAGAAAGCTGTTCAAAGCAACCCAGAGCTGTGGCGCTTATGAACACCGCCTTTTCTCTTATTTCTAATTAGTGTGAAATGGTTCCAAACAGGAGTCAGCCCCGCGGAAGTCTGTGTAGCACAAAGCCAGACTCGTTAACGGACACAGGGAACAGTTTTGTTTTGCTGAATAAACAACTGCGTCATGAAGTCTTCTCAAAAGAAATACAATCTGATTTACCACGCTTCTTAAATGTTGAACATTGTTTATATGCCTCTGAGTCTTTTTTTATTAAAATTTAAAAGGATTATTATTATGACTCAATATAGATGATGATATGTTTGCAATGTTCCCTGCAGTAGGATTATAAACTTTGCTAGTAATACATTTTCCGTCTCTTTTTATTTTATAAATGAAACTTCATCTTTTGCATGTTTTGAACACCCTGCTACCTTTCTAAATTTCATTTTATGCCATTAGAACAATTTTGAGATCAGTAATTACAATATTGTGAGAAAATATGTTTTATTGGTTTTTCTACAAAATTTAGTTTATGTTGTGTCACATATTACTTCTTCCAACATAAATTCCCAATCCATATTGCTGGTAATTTGTATGTGTAAGTGTTTAAAATGGTGTAAATACAGCTCACAACAGGAGATCTTTTGACATTTGCTGTAATGAGTCAATTGGACAACTGCATCTAATCAAGAATATATCTCATATATCCCATTGGAGTTCACTATGGAAAAACTCAGAGACCTGATTGTGCATTATTAAGCAAATCTTGGTCTTGCGTTTTCCCTGAATCAGTCAATAATGTATAAAATTTTGCTAAACGTTTGTTTCTCCTTGCAAAACTTAAATATGTCTTATGTTTCCTGCATACTTCTAAAATGCCTAGTATATTTTAAGTGCATAGAGTGGATCCTCAATAAATGCTGAGTGAATTTATGAAGGAATGTCAGAACATCGCTCCTCTCATGTGAAATATTATGAAAAACTAAATTGCTTTAAAAGAATGCCTTGAAATATACTTACACGAAGCAAACATGTACCACTATATTATGTTTAATGTCTAGCCACGATTACCATTCGTTGTTGTACTAGCAAATATAGTCATTGATTACACTCAAAGACTACTTGAGAGATTATATAATCATAATCTCTTATTGTCTTGATATTGAGGTTGTGCATTCCTAGTCTGGCAGGAATAACAAAATGTAATTCTAGATGTATTTTTCACTCTAAAATCATTGGGGAAAAATATTTAACCAATGAAATACTAACTGCTGTGGAGAACAAAGCTCACTGAAGTTGTCTGGATAAAAACAGTACCCAAGTGAATGTGAATTTATATGACCAGATGAAAATGAAGATTCAGAAGTCAATGAGCAGGTTTGATACTTTTTGTGCCCTCTTCTGATTTAAGTTTCATGATCTTAAATTAAGCTAAGTTTTTTTTTAATCGTTGTTAGCATTATCATAACCTTTCCTTACTGCATATTCATAAAAACCAAACAGATGTTTTAAGGACATAGATAGACAGCTATAAATAAAGTTGCAGATCTGGATTATTTTAAGAAGATATATATTACATATATATGCATGTATGTTAGGATCTGGAATATTGTTAACATTAACATTTATTAATTATTTCCCCTTGGAGTCTTGATATATAGTTTATCATTCCTGTGTTTCAGCTGTGAGCACTCAGAAAGAGACTAAACGTTGCTTAAAGAACAGAGTACCTATATGTCCTGAGAGTTTATTAACTCTCATGTTGGTATTTCCAATGCAAAATCTCCTGAGTTCCCTTGGTGTTCTGTTTTCCACCCCTGAAAACCTCAATCATGTCAGCATTCTACTCAGATCTATAAAAGAATGGCCTCTTATTTAAATGCTACATCAAATATGGGCAAATCAATATTTTAAAATGAATAAAAAAACTACAAGAATGAAGAACTTTAATGTAAGCTGAAACTACTGAACAGAAAAAATTTGTTCTTCCCAGATCTTAAGTTTTCATGTCTTTGCTTGACTCAAGCACCTGCCTGTTTCAGTAAGTCGCCTTTCAATCTAACCACTTTTGTCTTTCCTGAAACAGTTGAGTTGAATTTGCACTTAGTTCTTTTCTATTTTGCATTTATGAATATACATGTAAACATTTTTACCAGACTGAGAGACTTTTCTCATTAGTTTTTGTGTTTTGTTTGGTCTTTGTTTAGTTTCCTCTCCCCTTGTGAATTTTTATTATTGCTAAAACTAGTATAAGAATGGGGAAAAGTTTTTATCCAGCGTCTTTTGAAGCACTGGAAGTGGAGCAAATTAAGTCAAAGTCGCACTAAATATCCACACAGAGAAAAGCTAAAGTTAATCTTTTCACCTTCTGATTTCACATTTCAGCAGTATTTTAAAGCTTCATTCTTGACACTGTATATGACTAATGCATGAATGTTTTATAGCAATATATTCTTTGTAAGATATCAATTTACTAAGGCTGAATTTAGATGTCAATGTGCTATGATCTGGGGGTAATTTGGGAAAAAAATTAAGAGATCAGGTACTTCAGTACTTCTTCACAGCATTGGGGTATACCTAGAGCTCATTTTCTAGTCATGTGAAAGCGTTAATTTATTTAAATCCCACATTAAAGGGTAATACTGGGTGAAAACCAAGCACTACATATCTTTAACATTGTCACAGTGGAGGGGTCATAGATGGAAAAGATGCAGTACAGATTCACCACCTAATGCTCCTCCCTGTACCACAGGATTCCCTTACCTGTAGTTAGCCTAATTAAACTGGATAGGGGACTGTTCTTAATTGGTTCCCTGCTCTATTAAGTAATGCTGATTTTTTTCCAAGTTGTATAAGATGTCTCCTCTCTTTGGTCATACTCTGTATCCTTGGAAATTATACACTTCTATACTTCCATGCTTTTCTTTCTTCGCTACCTTTGCAATTTTAGTATCTTCATGATATATTTATCACATTAAACCATGTTTCAGAATCATATAACAGAGATGAAATTTCTCTGAGTGACTATCACTGCTTAGGTTATTTCATTTCTACACTGTTCTATCACTCCCTTTTAAGATTGGCAATACCACTCATAGAAATTTTTATGTTTATTGATGAGTTGCTAAGCATATTTTTACCCATTAAATTTATTAAGCCACTGTTTTGCATGGTGGATATTTGTGATGCCCATTTTATTCCTGAGACCTCCAAAATTCCCTCAAATCAGTTATACAGTGTTTTATCCTGGGACTATAGAATTCCATTAATTCCATTTACACCATATTGTTTAAATATATATTTCTCACAAGGGTCAAGCTAGAGACTCTGAGCCATATAACAATTTCAATGCACAGGAACAAAACCAATAAATGAATGTTTTACTCTTTTCACATTTTCCAAAATCACTCAATTTAATCCCTTCCTTTCATGTAAGCTGTTGTGGAGTTTTGCTTTTTTTTTTTACAAATTAGTTATTTTGTTTTGTTGATTTCTATTTCTTTGTTTTGCTTTTGTGTCTTTGTTTACTTTTGTTAGTCCAAATAATCGTTATATTGTGACCTAGAGCCATATATTCCAATAGTTTTACCTTTAATAATTTTCTTCCCTTCTCTCTGTCTCCTTGTCCTCCTTGTCCTCCTGCCTTTCTCCCTCCCTTCCTTCCTCCTTTCCTCTCTCTCCCTCTCTCCATCCCTCCCTTTCTCCATCATCCCCCCGCCCCCCGCCTGTCCTTCATTCCTGGAAACTTATAACAATGAGTCAATCCAATCCCCTTTTTCCTGTCTGACTTTTATCAGAACTGAGAATAGGTTCTGAATCTATTTCTATGACTTGAGAAAATTTCAAAAGGCAACTCTGTGTCACAGAACTCAACATCCAGTAGGTCATGTTCATCAACAATTTCTCTCTTACATTTACCGATGATGGAATTTTTTTCCAAATGCTCTGATATTTTGTCATTATGGAGCATTTTCATTTCAGATACAAAGATATGACATTTCACAGCAATAAACTTTGTCTGCCAATATTTAAAAGATCAATATCACATTTTCATACTCTGTCCTCTGGTAACAATTCTAAAAGATCAAAAATCCATAAATGGTGTGATGCATAGTACTCTTACCCGGTTTTGGAGAATATGATGCAGGTACAAGGATGGTGCAGAAGAAGAAATCATGTTCAAGATTCAGATCATTTTCCTTATTTTTTCACTATCTTAAAAAACAAAACAAAACAAAATAAAACTTCAGACAAACCTTCCATGTATAATAGTGCAAAACAACACATGCTGTTTTCATGGCCACCATTGCAAAGAGAAAAATAATGTCTCGATTGGCAGTGAAGTAAAACAATAGCATTAAATTGTATCATTTGTAATGTTAATAATTACCATTTTGGAAAGGTAGATAATAAAAATGAATTGCCCTTGTATTTTATTTTTTTTAAATATCATATTTTTAGAAGTCAATTTCTAATTTAAAATCATAAGCTGAATATGTTCTCATTTGCAAAACACCTTGGACAATCAAAAAATAATTATAGTTGCTGCTTATCTAGATCTGTTGGTTTCAAATATGTGATATTCAATATAAATTGAATATTCACAAATGTTCCTAAGGAACTGTTTGAATTTCATTCATTATTACATATATTGCAGTTCATTCAGTTCATTTTTTTATTATATAAATATAAAACAAAACTCCATAGTACTATTTTTTTCAAGCACTGCTTTTTAAAGTGTAGAACTTCATGCCCCCAAAAAGTCATACAGTAATTAGAAGTGAAATTAGGATTTTAATCCCTGCAGCCTGAACACTTAACTACTATGTATGTTTCTTATTCAAACTGCTTGTCTGGTAAACCGACCGTCTATTATGCCTAATTGTTATTTACTTTTATTTGCTTATGTGGGGATAAGTATACTTTGGATATGAGCTTAGATTACAAACAAAAAACTGTATAATAAAAATTACTATGATAATTACACAATTATACTTGTGTACCAGGCACTGTATGTAAGTTGTATTATTTTTTTCTTCACATTGAATTTACTACTTTATGAGATAAGTATATTTCTATAGTTTCCATATTAAGCAATTATGTTTGGAATGTAGGTAATCCTATGGCCCGAATGCTAGGTCTTCCTAAAATTCTTATGATGATGTCCTAATGCCCAAAGTGATGTAACAAAAGGTGGGGTCTTTGGGAGGTGACTTGGTAATGAGGGTGGAACCTTCATGAAAGAGATTAATTGTATCATAGAGACCCCACTAGGCTCCCTACCTCCTTTTACCATGTGAAGAACCAGAAATAAGGTACTGGCTATGACTTACAAAGAGGAAGAGGTCAATGGTCTGTGATAGAGGACTATGGTCGCTTTTATGGTGGGAGTGCTAAGGTGACTGCACCCAAGGGTGGGGGCTATTCTACACTGTCACAACACTAGCAAGGATGTAAAACAATGGTACTTCATTAACTATAAATAAATATGTATATAAAAGGAAAGCAAAAAAGTACAATAAAATGTGACCACTGTATTGCCTCGGTTTTTGACTCACTAGCTACCAGAACTGTGAGAAATAAATCTGTTGTTTACAAGCTACAAAGGCTATCGTGATTTTTTCTCATTGAACATAATCTCATTTATTTTACAGATGAGTCACAGGAAGGATAAAATGGCTTGCCTAAGGCCACCTAAATAGTTAGCAGGTAGTCAAATATCAGTCAAAAACAGGTATGTCTCACACATTAAAGGCTATTCCTTTTCCACTATGTCACAATGCCTGTAGGAAACTACTTGAAGTTCTTGGGAAGATTTATCTTTTTTTTCCCAACTTTTTTTGGTAGTATTTTGTTATTGCTGCCTGAATGGATCAAGACAGATAGCTCTCTGTATCTATTACTTAGTAAGTTACTGAGATGGAATTTGAACAAGTCACAGGTTTCAGAGTTTATTTGGTTAACCACCATAGTCTCATAGAAATGAGCAGAATTACTTTATTACACTAGAATACATATGTGTATGTAAACTCAATGAGTTATTTACTATCACTGTTAACATTACTTTGTACATAAGAAAACTGATGCATGATAAGATTAAATAACCTGCTCAATCTAATCTATGTAGCTCTGTAAAAATAAAGAAAATTGGAAGTTAGGCCCTTACCAATTCATGAGCCCTCCTCAATTAAAATCGACTAACTTCTTCAAACACTAATTTAGTACTTATTACATGTCAAGAAGTACACTGAAATAAACCTTTACAATCTCTTAGTCGGAGAGATCTATTCATTATGAATGGAACATATTTATTACCCGTTTGGAGACTTGCTTTTTCAGAGAGATATAGAAATTCTCTTAAATTTCTATAATTTTAACATTTACTTTAGTGACCAAATTGTTTACTTGGTTAGTATTTTATAAAGAAAATATGACTATGGGTTGCCAGTTTCCAATAAAATATAATGAATTATCTGCTCAAAAAAATCACAAAAGCAAATTGAATAATGAAGCATTTGTGCTTCATTTTCAGGATAGATGTTCCCTCCTCCCATGAATAAAGATGGGAATTGTGGTAGAATATAATGCATAATTTAAAATAAAAACCAATAGACAAATTAAAAAAATTTCTGCTTTATCACCACAATTTGCTTGGGACAAGCATACGATTCAATGACATTCAAAAACAATAAGTGATAATGTTTTCTGTGCCTGAAGGTCGTCTGAATGTCATCTTTAGAAGTTTGTCTATTTAGGTCTTCTGCCTATTCTTTGATTGGGTTGCCTGGTTTTTGTGGTATAACTGCTTTGTATATTTTGAAAATTAATCCCTTTTCCCATGTTCAAATATCTTCTTTTAGGCTGTAGGTTGACTTTTTATTTTTGTGATGATTTCTTTTTAGATACAAAACCTTTTTAGTTTAATATAACCCCACTTGTTCATTTTTGCTTTTGTTTCAGGTTGACTTTTTATTTTTGTGATGGTTTCTTTTTAGGTACAAAAGCTTTTTAGTTTAATGTAATCCCACTTGTTCATTTTTGCTTTTGTTTCCCTTGCCACTAAAGATACATCACCAAATACATTTGGGGGCAGCTGTCCTGTATTGTATCCCCAATTTTTTTAAGTATTCTGATTTTTGCTCTTATTCCAAGTCTTTAATTTTTAACGTATGGAATTAAGTATAAATCTAGTTTCATTTTTTTTTTTTTTTGCATGAGGCTACCCATGTTTCCCAAAAGGCTAATTTGCTCTTTTGTTCATAACAGCACTCTCTACAATTACCAACACATGGTTTCCACCTAAGTGTCCACTGACAGATTGTTGGATAAAGAAATTATGGAAAATATACTCAATGTAATACAACTCAACTATTAAAAAATACAAAATAGTGCCTATGGGGTAAGGAATTAGGGCATTGGTATGGGAGTTTTGGTGTGATGTGGGTGAAGTATATAGGCATGTGGAGGAGGGAAGTGTAATCCCATTAGAGACATGTAAATGACTGAAAGATTTAAAAAATATCACAAAAAAGAAAAATAAAAACAATGGGATACCGCCTCACACATGAGGAAGGCTTATATCAAAAAGACCAGAAACAAGTGTTGCTGAGAATATGGAGAAAAAGGAGCACTCTTAAACTGTTAGTGGGAATAGAGACTGATCCAGTCCCCATGCAAAACCATATGAAGTTTCTCAAAATATTAAAAATTTATCTACCATATGATGCAGTAATTCCACTCAGAATTTCTATGTTCATTGCAAAATTCTTTACAATAGCCAAGTCATGGAAGTAACTGAAGTGCCCAAGGACAGATGTGTGGATTGAGAAGATGTGGTATGTGTGTGTATATATATATATACATATATGCATATGTATATATATACATACATGTCTATGTCTATGTCTATGTGTATATATATACATACATATAAAATGGAATACTACTCAGCTATAAAGATGCATGAACTCTTTCCACTTGCAACAACATGGATGAGACTGGGGGGAGTATGCTAAGCTAGATAAGCCAGAAGAAGAAAGACAAATAGTGAATGGTTGTGCTCATATTTGGAATATATTAGAGGAACAAAACAAAGGGCCAGATAAAGCCACAATAAAACAAATCCTGGAAATCTGATTATGTAACTGTTGGTTATAGTCAGGGAGGGGATCCATAGAATGGAGGGATACGATGGACTGGTAGAGGATTTAGTGACTTCTGTGGTGGGTGTGGTGTTGTAATATTCATCTAAAGAGGTGGGAGCCTATATATTTGAATCATATACAGTGTCGTAAAACAATTTATTTAATAAAAAATATTTTTAAAATAAAAAAAAGGTTTTCCTAAAAAAAATATACTTAACTATAACATAAATTTGATTCTGGATAAAACTGGTTTCAAATCAAACAGATATAGTGGTAAGAACTCAAGCAAGCAAAAATTAAGATCATAGCTAAATAGTTAATTGTCAGTCACTATCTAAATGGCAATTTATTTAATCTCCGATGGTTTACTACTTTATATATATATATATATATATATATATATATATATATATATATATATATATATATATATATATGGTAAAACTTCAGTATGTGCTTTACTTGGTTATTTGTTTTAAACTGGGAATAACTCTCATTGTTTCAAAGAAATCTAAATTGAAGCTAATTTTCCATTATGCTCAGAGTAAAACCAGAGGACAAATATAACTTCTGAGTATTAATTTATAAATATGAAATTTGGCTTTAGAGAAAAAAAAAAGTTGGAAGAAAGCCAGGATATCCATTCTGGTCACTAATTCTAGCTAGACCTTTTGCTTTCTCTCCATGGCCTTATTAGACTCTAGTTGACCAGTAGTCTGATTTCACTTTCTGTTGTTCATGGTACTTCTTTGGTTGGTGTTATTTGAAGTCAACAGGATGGTGCTAAGATAAGTCTGCCCTGAATGTAATTTTTCAACCTAATGTCCAACTAAGCACTGTGTTGATGTCACAGGGAGGGAAAAGAAAAACAACATGAGCAATTACATAACATAACCTAACTTTACAATGCCAACACCATGTGTTAGAGTACAGCGGATATGACTAATTGCTTATGGCACAGAAAAGGTGTTTGGAAGACATTTGAAAAGACAGTGAACTACATTATTGTTACACATTTCACTGAATAGTAAGTACACGTCTATTTTAAAAAGCATTATGTCAAAGCAGAATTTGCCAATACATATTCATAAAAAAGAATGGCACTTTTCTGAAGGGATTTTTTTTTTTAAAGTGCTTGGTCTCTAGTTTCCTTCTCCCTTTCACCCTTCTCTCTCTTGAGACATCTCCCCCCTCCATCTCCCCTTTACTTCTTTCATTTACAATATTGCTGTGTGTGCAGTCCTCAAGAAATGTGAAATGGAGCAAGAGGCTGTAACAGGGGAGAGAAGAAATCTAACAGCTAAACAGGTGCACACAGAAAATAAATAAAAAAATGAGAAATAAGGCCCCATGGGAGCTATAAAAGGAGCATTTGCTGAATAACTAATTTGGTAGCCCTTGTGCTCTATGAATTATTGTTCTGATTTACCCAATCACACCATCTAACATATTCAAATTGCTTAACACTAATTATTCTGTGAGCAACATGATATAGGAGCAAATTCTCACTGGCCAATTATTAAAGGAAAGAAGTGGTCCTGGTTTTCTCTGGTTTTGTCTATTTTCTTTTTAGTTTCTCACTATAATGGAGGACACACCCATGTTTTAAGAACACCCAAATCATGTTGTGTTTTTTAATGTCACAAAATCCAATGCAATATGGAAATTGCTTAAATATTAAGTGGTTATTTTAGCTAATAAATAACAATATTCTTCTGTTTATGCATTCACTTACTAAAGATTTATTTAACACCTACTATGTATATCCTTACTATTATGATTATTTTAATTAATAGTGGGACTCCAGCCACCTGGACATTTTTATACTATTTCAGACCAGTCATTCTACGTACTATATTCTCAAATTAAGATCTTCCATTTTCTTTTGCATCTTATTGCATCAATTTACCATTCTCTTTTTAAACACATAAACTTTGACTAGTTTAAGCAAATTAAATTTAGCAAACATGTAGTTTTGCTTCATGATTACTGTCGTTTTGTGCTAAGTATGTTATACCTTTTAATAATCACAAAAATACCATTAGTTGTGCGCTACTATTATCCCATTCCAGAAATGATGAAATCAGCTAAGTAACTTGCCTAAGGTTATATTACTAGTATATGCATTCAAACAACCATAATCATACTTCAGAGAACAATCTGTTAACCTCTATTCTATGGATTATATAGATGCCCAATTCACTGATACTGTTTATATATATAAACAAAAATTATAGTAATTATACAGAGGTCTTTTTAATCTGCATTTTGTTTAAAATCTATTGACTATTTTTTTCTTTTTTATCAACAGTTTTGAGTAGGAAAGGGGCAGAATAAAATAACTACATAAAATATTTCTTTTAAAAATAGCACGTAAAACATAAACAAAAGCAAAAACTAGCAGGCAACCACAAATAAGAGACATTCTACAGGCAATGGGGGAGGAAGAGACACCAAAATAGAGAAGAAAAGAGCACAAGGGACTAAGGTGATGGTTCATGGGTGAATTGGTGGTGGGAAGCCTATGGGGCTACACAATAATGCAAAGGCTATAAATTAAATTTAAAAAAGAAAAATAAATAAAATATTTCCTTTAAATATGGTATTACTATCTTTCACTGGAAGCCCTAAGAAAATAACTGCTAGTACATGGCAAAATTCAAAACTAAGCAAATTACATATCAAATGCACTTCAGGATATTTATATCTCTATTTCATTACATTGATATGTTTCTTTTAAGTAATTTAGTCTTACCTCTTGAACACATTTTTTATTTCTTTTTGACTGGTTACTTTACTTTTCCTCTTAGTTCATACTAAGGCCTTTCCTCTGCTTTCTTTTCATGCTATTAGTTTGGAAAGACTTTATCTTCAGAATGAACCCCACTGTCTACTTTCCCAGAGCTCACATGGAACCATTTAAAGTTGTCTATGAAAGTTTTAAAACAGACTTAATAATTACACTGTAAAATTCTTAGCACTATTTTCAAATGATGCCCAACATACCATTAATTCTACTAATCATATTGATCTATAATTTATATTTTGAAGTATATTTAATAATTATACCATTTCATAAGTTATGTAAGAGAGAACTGTGAAAATGGTGGTATTTGCAATGTGTCCTTTCCATCAAAGACAAGAGCCAGATTTTGAATAATTTAGGACAAATTAGTTAATCATTCAGAGTTATGGGAAGTAAATCATTTAAAGGCACACAAAGATATTTGCCAAGAAGATATTTTAATTGTAGAATTAAAAAAAAAAATATATCTCCCACCTGGCCTCCCTATAGTCATGTTATAAGTGAAACCATTCGATATTTTTCTCTTTCTTTCTGACAATCAACGGGGGGGGGGGGAGGTAGGAGCCGGAGGGAGGGAAGGGAAAGGGCACAAAATGGAATAGAAAAGAACACAAGGGACCATGGAGATGGATCACGGGTGAATTGGTGGTGGGCTACCCAAGGGGAATGCAAAATGTAAAAGACATAAATAACAATAAAAATATATATTATAAAAAAAAATATATATTCCATGAAACTGAAGATTTGAGAGGCATCTTAATATTAAAATTTGGAGATATAACAAAATCTAATTGAACAGAAAATAACAAAATATTAAACTGCAAAAAGTTACATAGAACAGAATAAATCTGTTTCAGCAAAAAAGTAATTATTATGTTAATTTTACTTATAACCTGATTAGTTCTTTATGAAAACTGTATAAGCAATATACTGAAGTGAAATTAGAATAGTAATTTGAATAGGAGAAGAAAGGTATGA
This sequence comes from Scalopus aquaticus, assembly GCA_004024925.1. Classification (NCBI taxonomy): domain Eukaryota; kingdom Metazoa; phylum Chordata; class Mammalia; order Eulipotyphla; family Talpidae; genus Scalopus; species Scalopus aquaticus. The sequence continues at coordinate 269,799 of PVIJ01000204.1, forward strand.
GGAAAGAAATCCTGCCAAACTTAATGCCTACCTAACAGAGATTTATAGTGTTAAAAAAAAGACTGATCCTCTGAATCATTGTATTTTGCTGGTTAGATTTTCTTAGTTCTTTCTCAGTTTTCAGAATCAATATTCTAAGAAGAAATTTCAAGACTCACCTCTGTCCCTATAATTCTGAAAGAACAAATCTGAACACTTTTTGCTCTCAAAATTTTCAAATTGCAAGAGCATTAGAGGTGGAATTAGTCTCAGTGGTAACTTAAATTATAACTTATTTTGGAATTGTATTCCACCAATTGCTTTAGAGACAATTATCTTTTATAGAAGTTAAAAAAAAATAAGTCATTCCAGTTGATAGGATACTCTTGCCCCCAGAACTTTTTCTGAGTGCTGTTGATTAATGTTCTGTCTTTGTTAATCCGTAAAAGTCTTTATGTGACCTTCAGTTTTACCTTACACAGAACAAAGTTTGGAAGCAACATGGTTCCAGGAATGTCTAAATCAGTGTTGTATAACATCATCCAGCATTCAGGTTTTTTCTCTCTTTATGCTCTTTCATTTTCAAAATGTTGATGCTTGTCTTTCCTTCTTACTGTAATAGTATGGTTATAGCAGCACAAAGAGTCTCATACTCATTGGTATAAACACTTATAAAGACAATGTCTTCTTGTTCCTTTTCCAGAAAAATAAGACTGTATTTTTCCCATTGTCCATTGGCTTGTATTATATTAGATACTCAATCTTCAATTTATCATTAATCAGAGGACTGTTACTAAAAACATTTTTTGACTAAGGCTGTACAGGAACCCAGCAAGTGGTTGACCTGAAAAAGTACAGCTCTGAAAGTGTAGGAATTAGCTGTTGGGTAGTCAACCAAGAGTGTTAGCTAAGAACTGCCCTCACTTTTAGTAATCAACTTAGTAAAAAAAAAAAAAAAATAGGTATTATAATGGTGAAGATATAGAATGATATAATTACTTCTTAGGGAATGAACAATTCTCAAGAAAATATTTGTAAGAATTATCTCCCAATCAGGACTGTTCTTATGACTCATAATAATTATTGTAGAAATAGTTACATGGTCTCTGTTGCAACTACTCAACACTGTTGTGGTGGCATGAAAAAAGACAAAGTTATTATGTAAGTAAATGAGCAAGATTGTTTTCTAATGTGCTCTACTTAAAAAAACAAGTAGTAGCTAGATTTGGTCTGAGGTCATAGTTTGCCTACTCTAGCTCTTGTCTTTCAAAACTGATAATGCACATTATTTGGACATAGTTTGTGCACTAATGTGCATACCTTCTCTTAATTTGGGCTTCATGAACTATAGAAATATGTCAATGGCTCTACAAACCCTGAAAACTATACAGAAAATATTTTGACTTTATATATATTTTTGGGAAAGGGTACATAAATTAAATCAAATTTTCAGAACAATCTATATCCCATTTCTTACCACCACCAACTCTCAAAGAAATACATAAATCTTCACCTTGGATAATATAGTAATGCCAGAATAGTTAGGATGATCAAGCTGTTGGATAATTGTTAAGAAGAACTGGCAAATGCAGGGACAATGTTGCAAAGACATACATAGAATAAAACATATAATCAAAAAAAACTATATTCAAATCAATAATCAGTCAAACACACATTATGATATATTTTTTTAGATAATAGTCATTCTAATAGGTGTAACCACAGATAGCTCACTGTGGTTTTGATTTGTATTTCACTAACGGTAAATGATGATAAACATCTTTACACAAGTGTGTTGACAATTTGTTTTTCTTTGGTGAAATTCTATTTAGATCTTCTGCTCATTGTTTTACCTAGTTTTGTTGTTGTTTATATATTTTGGATATTAAACACTATGGGATGCATGATTTGCAAATACATTTTCCGAATCAGTATATCTTTTTGAAACAAGTAATAGTGAAGATGTGTAGAAAAGAGAATCCGAGTACACTGTTAGGAATGCAAAATAGTATAGATATTATGGAAAATAATATGGGGATCTCTAAAAATTAGTAGAATTACCAAATGGTGAGGCTATTCCATTTCCGGGTATTTACCCAAGGAACATGAAAACCCATTCAAAAGAACTATGCATGCCTATATTCATTACAGCATTATTTACAGTGGACAGATATGGATATAATCTAATTGCTCATCAATGGATAAATAGATAAAAAAGGAAGGTGATCTATACCAATGGAGTACTGCTCTGTTCTCAAACAAAAAGTTGAAATATCGTCATTTACAACAACATGGTTGGACTTGAGTAGATTATGTAAGGAAATATATCAGAGAGAAAGATAAACTATATTTCACTCATATGTGGAAGATAAAATAACAAAGGAAAGGAACAGGCAAAGCAAAACAAAAACAAACTTAGATTCTGACAACATAATGGTGATTACAAGAGGCAAAGGGGGTGGGGAGTAGATAAAACTGGTAAAGAGGGTCAAATGGTGGTGGTAAATGGGAACTAGGTTTTTGTGGTAGATCATAAAGCAGCATGTACAGATATCGAAACATAAAGCTGTAAACCTAAACCTTATGCAATGTTATAAAACAATGCTATATCATAGGACACAGACAACATCTGATAGCTGGTGCATTAATAAAAACTATTTGAATTAGCCTTATGCAGTGAATGATGACTCATTCTTCATTGCTTCAGAATTAATGTTTAAGAGAAAAATAACTATTCTGAATTAAGGTTTCCACTCTGAAGTCAATTGCAGTTACACAATATTCTATGACATTCTACGTTGAACATTTATTTTTGCATGAAAATACATGAGTTTTCTGTTTTTTATCCTTTGTATTACTATCTGCTTAGGAAAAATTAAAACCGTGTATCAATAAAATTATGTTTTTGAAATTAATTTTTTTCTTTGTGATCTCTAGCATAATATCTTCATTTCTACCTTAGGTCGACAACGTTTAGGGTTTTTATTTTCATTCATCAAACATCTACAGTAGCAGTTGGCAAGATAAATAACAACCTTTGAAGAGTTGGGGAAAGTTTATGCGGCTGTCAATGTAATATATCCATCAATACTTTTACTCAGACCTAACAAAACAGAAATGCTAATAATCAAGGTAAAATCAAGTCAAATTGCCAAATACACTTATTACCCAAGTACTATTAAAATGCAGAATGACAGGAATAATATAGCTGGCTCATTTTTATTCATCTGTTAATAATTATTTGGAAGTGACTATAAAAGGTGCTGAATATTCTTTTAAAGTATCTTATTCTCCATACTTGGGTAGATCTACTAACTATGTATGCACACCGAAGGCTCAATCAGCTCCAAAACCAGCGCTGGTGAAGAAAAGTTATGGTACAACAGCAGGCGTATTTCACATTATTATAGGAGAATGGGTATTATGGAAGAAGGCCTGTAGACTCATATATTTGCTATATATGAATACATACCCTCCCAGTGACTGGAAGGAAAGTTTTAATTCCCACCACATAATGGTCCATTTGCCTAGAGTGTTTCAGAATGGTTCAATAATCACTAGCCATGTGTGTAGTTTGTTGAATTATTTAAGCTTATTTCCAGGGGGAAAAAAAGACAGGGAGGAAGGCAACTGATTCAATGCAAATGAAAAGCTTTTGAAGCTCCCTATGGTGAAGATGTGATTACAGTCAGACAGTTAATAACCTAGACTTAGAAAAATCTGAAGGTTTTAAAACTGTCTGGCCAGTCAGTAAATGAGGTTTTTCCACACTATCGACCAACTGCCATGCGTTGTAATGGCTTCAGATCTGCTTGGAGTTGGAGTGGACCCACAAATGAAGCAAGAATACCACCCCCTGTACTTTCGATGATTAAGAAAAGTAGTTTGTAAACCTCAACGGTTTTCCTTTGGATTTGGGATTGAGTCTTTAGCATATACAGTTTATAGAGACATGCACAGCGAGCCCTGCTCTTTGAAAACAGGAGATAGAACTTCAAGTGTTGATTTGCAAAATACCTTTATGTTAATTTGGGGTCTCCCCTCTTAAAAATGAGGGGTCTCCCCTCTTAAAATGACTGCTACCCTCCTTAATACATCAAGGAATGTTGCATAACTGGATGAAATTGCTATTGGAAGAATTTCTAGGCTGCATTATTCTTTCTAGGTATATATTTCTATTTCTGAAATAGAAATTTTGAGACTAAAGATGTCATTTAACTGCTAATCCACAACTCATTTGACACATTTGTAAAAAATATACTTTTACATTTTTAAATGTTCATTTGATATCCAAGGAGTACAAAATTCTCTTCACAAATTTTTTTGCATAGATCTTTGTGAGTCTCTTGAACACTTTTTGTTAATTGGCAAGTGTTATATGTTGGAATTCAGGCTAGTCTTTGAATCATATTTACAGCGGTCATGGAGAAGTTCGAACTTGCTTTAAAGAAATTAAAATAATGTTAAATATTGTACTGAATTAAGTAAAGATGACTACAAAAATTATATTGGAGTTATGTGGATTGAATATTCTTCCTAGATTCAAAATCTCATTTAAGTGACCTGCTTTCCTAAAATGTTTGTGTTATTTTATTGATTATGAAGATGAGAGATTTCATTTTTTACCTTATATGAGGTTTGACTGCTCTTTAATATCCTTTTTAAAACTGTCTTAGTCATTAAAACTAAGAATTTTGCCCTCAGGGCCAATGACAGCCAGTTAAAATGCAGTCTCCTAAACTCTCTTTTTGTGCGTGCGTGTGTGTGCGTGCGTGTGTGTGCGTGCGTGCGTGCGTGTCTATTTTCTTCCATTAGAAAGAAAAAAAGTGAAGGCAAAAGGACATTAATATTGTCAATCATCTAAGGGAAACTTAATTCCAGAGCTAAGGACTGGATGTTTTTCTGCAACAGAAAGAAAGGTGTAAGATTTAGGTAGTTTTTATACATACAGAAAAATTTTATTATTCACTTCCATTTAAACATGCAAAATCCCATAAATCATGCAAAAAAAAAAAAAAAATCCCGAACGTAGAAGATATCAGTTTTACAGCAAATGCAGCATGTTTAAATATTCTATCTCATGCTCACCATCCAGATTAATTAAAATTAAGATACTTAGCTTGAAAAAAAGATGTACCCTTTGAAAATGTTTTGTTATAGCTCAATTATTGATGGACTTTACACACAGAATTTAATCAGTAGTTTTTGCTCTATGCTGCACTGTAGCATGAAATCTCCCTGTTCTTCATTATGGTTGAAGATTTTTTTCAAGTGAGATATGAAAACAGATATTTTTCTTATAATCTTGCGAAAAGAATTGCTTCTTACAAATAAACATTTGTATAGAAAAGAAGAAGTACTAATTTATTATCATAAGGAACTATATGACGTCTAAATAATTTGATATTATAATTATTTCTTTTCTTTCTTTTTGAGAAACCACACAAGAAAGTATCTGCCTGGTATTTGAATAAATTAATCATAGCAATATATATTATAACACAGAGAAAAATCATTCTTTTTTGTATGGAACAGTTGAAAATAAAAATTTACCTTCACAATATTTGGTGAATTCTACTTTCTGATTTTAACATTTGGTTTCAAACTATCACATTTTATATGAGGACTCAAAATGTTTAATTGGCATGAAGACTCATATTGTTCAATTTGGCATCACTGCTATTTCATTTTGGAAACTGCTACATAAATAGCTTTATCTCCTTCAAGGTTATCAATATTTGATCTATATTTATACAAGTAAATCAAAAAGAAATGGATCTTTTTAAATTTTACACTCACACTCTGCTCTAACATAATGAAATATTCCAAAGTTAGCTGGCAATAGCATCCATACCCATGACTGGGAAAATTAACACTCTAATAAACAGCTAATAAATCAGAGGTCCTTGCTCCTTGATCCTGACAAGTTATTGGATAAAAATATATCTTTTTACATGACTGTAAAGACCAACGCTATAATCTGCATTAAAGTTCAGGAATATAGCTTATAAAATTCCTGAATGCAAACTTTTACTGTAAAATTCTTTTGTCACCATTTCAGAGTATCTATTTCTATTTTATATACACTTAAATTGGGCAGATATAATAATGTCTCAGGAAAACAAAAATGTTGAGGTTATAAAAATAAGTGATTTTAACATCATGGTATTATTTTCTAATAACTCCTTTCTAATAATAATTAGCTATCTTTAAAAAGAAATCACAATTTTCATAGTTTTATCACTTCTATATTGACATGGCAAGATAAAAGAAGTGTACTTAAAAATTGATAAAAACCAAAAGTCACTGAACTAAATATATGGACTATAAAATACAGTGTTTTCTTTTCCATATTAGATTTTGGCACACACAGGGGTTCTTTTTTCAAAGTAAATATGTGACATATTAGTTGAAGAATTTGCAAAATTAATATTAGCTAGTGTATGTTATAGACACTGCAAGAATAATAACCAGCAAAACTGAACAAAGCAAAAACATGCAGTAGCAAAAAATAATAATAAAGTTCTTACAAACTATATGTTGAAGAAAAAAATTATATAATATTTTTTACATATTTAATAAATAAACAGAGCCCCTTTATTTAAATAACTTCAATAACGTTTCAATATCTGCACTTTAATATATTATGTAAATAGAATTCAATCCAAATCATCACATGACCATTTCTTTTGCCTCTCCTGTTTTCTCATTAAAATAAATGAATAGGAACAACTTTATTGCAAAATATCCTATAATTTGACAACAACTATCAAATTTGCATTACTAGCTCCTCTCAGATTTTGAAATTGCAATTCTCCAATAGAAGATGGACTGATAATAATATCAGTTTTAATACATCTAAATATTGCATGTGATTAAAAACAAAACAAAACTATGGCTCCTTACCTCAGGATCCTATTGGTGTGAGAATTAAAGTGGAAAGGAGAAGAGAATTTTAATTGATTCTTAGAATCCAGAGTTGAAAAGGTCATTTCACAGAGTAATGAAAAATGTGCACAAGTCCTAAGCCAGAAAAAGAAATAAACCTGGATAACAATAATGCAAGTTTTCTTTAAAGGGTGAAGGGGCAGTTTCTATACTTAAGAAAACAAAGTATAAACGCTTAAAGTATTAAAATGGATTATTTGTCTCATGTGTTTGGGAAAAGTCCCCATCAATAACAGGTGTTACTTAACTGTATTACATTAAAAGATTAGACTGTTCATTAATAAAAAAAAAAAATGAAGCCAGAACTATAAATCAACAGGGACTCCTAGGGAGTTTTATATTAGGCTGTAATTAAATAATAGTTCATGTTGCTTTCTTTCACTGGGAATTACACCCTTTTCACCTCTTCTCTGCTAGAGCAGAGACATCCATTATGACGAGTAGCTACAACACTTGTCAGATGCAATCAGCTCCAAACAGCTGAAGGCCAACTGACGTGTACTCTTTTAAAGCAGAGTTTCTTCTCCCCTGCAAGCCCACTGTCCTTTCACGTGCATGCAACAGTCAAAAGGGATCACATCACCTAATGAAGAAAAACAGAAGCATATGGTAGGAAGGGGCCTCAGCAGGAGATGGCTGAAATGCCAAAGCTTGCACATAAACAAAATATATGCAAAAATGTGTGTTCATAGAAGCTGTCAGCCACAGCTTCAGGAAATAATAAGCCTGCAAAGGAAGATAGAGTTTTACTGTGACCACTGTTACCTAGGATTCTGTATTTTTAGTTTAATTTTTTATTACTCTGTAAAGTGGTACACCAGAGCAGGCTAGTCCCAGGTAGTTAATTATGCATAAGCAGTTGCAAAGTTCGATTTTGCTGTATAATATTTAGCCACATATTTTTCACAGTATATTTTGCTCATACCTACTGCAGACTTCCACATGACAGCTGAATTGCAAACTGTAAGTGACTTCATCGCTGCCTCTTCCTTTTGCACCGTATCACTATGCACGGGTGAATGTCGAACTAAGTTCATAAATTTACCCAGCCTTTGTAACTGAAAGATAAGTGCTCATCTTTCTAGAGTGTTATTAATTAATATTTTAGCTATGCATTGGGCAAATCTCCCTTATTGCTTTTTTCAGATTTGCTTCTGTACAAAGTTAACGGTTTTAATCAAAATCCTTTCTTTCCATAATGGCTCTGATAGGAGGAAGGCAGCTATCCTGCTGCATTAAATCATTATTATTTGCCAGTGAAAACACACATTATCTGCACTTTTGACTTGTCAGCTTTTATGTTGGGTAACCCTTGTGTTATCACTTCGTATAATCAGTTTGACTGGAACATTCAAACTATGTGCCCCTTTGCTATGAATATTTTAATATTCTGTGATGATATTATTAGAATCTGGGGACTTGTAAGAACAGAACTGTAAGACAGAGCTCTGTGATTTCTAAAATATGACTCCAAGCATTTTATGTATCAATGTTGACAACAGATAAAACAGGTTATTGTTGTAAAAAGCAGAAGTGTTATTGGATTTATGGGGTTTCCCATGGACAGATGCAGTTAAGAGAGACATACACTATCTTCAGGCTTCAGGTTGAGTAAGCATGGTTTCTTTTGAGTTTTAAGTTTGGTTTGCTCAAATAATACACCTTTCTCCATTTAACTGTGCTTTAATTTAAATGACGGAAAATTATGTTCCTAATATTATATTTAAAATACATGTCCTTGCCTTTGTCCATTTGTTCTGAATGCCACCAGTGAAAGAAAATAAGCATTTTTTTCCTCTGATACTGGAATATAGATCAGAATATACACATTGCTTCCCTTTTGTTAGATTTATTTATTTATGCATAGAAGGCCTGGGGTGTAGGCCAGAGGTGTGAGGGTAGTGTGTGTGTGAGAGAGGAATGGCCAGAGACAGAGTGGGGAGCAGGACAGGCAGATCTACTGAAATAAGTACTAAGGGGAGCAATGGGCAAGACAGGCGAGGTCTGCTGCGCCATATGTGGGTTAGTCCCTAGCTGGGGATCGAACTCAGGCCAATTTGGTGATAGAACTGAGACTTGACCCCAATGCTACCAGACAGGCCCCAATTTTTCATTTTTTAATGTAGGATAATAATTATTAATTCATTCATTTTGAGGATATCATTAAAACAGGATTTACGATTTTAATTCTTAAAGAGAATTTTTTTTACTGAAAAGGGGCCTGGAACTACTGGGCTAGCTCTGCAATTTAGCATCTGTCTAAAATTAGGAATGCAAATATTTATGCAACAAAAAAATTATTGTAATGTTTGGCTTATCCAGTGTTCCAAATGTGTCATATCCATTTATTGATCTGTTTGCTTCATCGTATGACTATGAATGAATAAATGACACTTGTGAGCCATTTTCTTTTTGTTGGAAGTGATATAAAGACACTATGTCAGGCATTGATGCAATCAGGATATCAGAGTTTCTGAACTACTCTTTAATTTGAGCTATAAAAGTATCAAGCAGAATACCTTCCTGTCGGATATCTCAGTGTTGATAGTAGCATATGAGTAAAATGCCTTCTTGGATCATTTTTTAAAAGGTTTGGTCCTCTTTACCTGCTCTCATTATTTCATCCAAAAATTTCCACTTTGAGCAACTGAGGAGTCAGAAAATATACAACCTGGGGATCAGCATTCTAATGAAACACATCCTCCTTAAGTAGTATCAACTGGATCAAAATGAAGGCAGAGTTCAAACCAGTGGTAATTTACTGGGGACTATTCAGAAACAACTGAATGAACCCCAAATTCTGCTACCAGTGAGATGGGCCACGACTTACCAGCCATTATCTTCTCTGTGGACAAATACAGAGAAATGGATTGAGTTATTTCTTACAATCATTTTTTTTCCCTTTGGCTTATGATTTTTTCAGGTGGATCTAAGACAGCTCTTCATGGGCTAGGATTGTCCCAAATGCCCTTTTAGCTACTTCATTACAGGCAATGGGAGAGTCAGAGAGCAACTTCAGGCAAAATGTGGACTTCTTGTGGCATGCCTTTGATTCCAGGGAGAAAGTTGCTCTCAGCATTCTGTTACACCCCTGATTCATCTCTTAATGCTCAGTGTGTTAGCAAAAAGCTTGGCCCTGAAGTGCTTTTCTTTTTTTTTTTTTTTCTGAAGTACAGTCTCTCAGACACTTCGGGCAATTTGGTTTTAAAATGTAGAATAAAGAGGCTAGGTCGGTAGCGCCAGGGGGAAAAGCTGCACAACACAATTATAGAATAATTCAAAATAGAAAAAAAAAAGTAGAAATTTGCACTGTGGTCATTATATATTCTGGTTTAAAAGAGCTTATTGGGCAAATATTTTGCAGGAGGGAATATTTCTGAGCAGTCTCTAAGATAGTTTTGAATGTTTGCTTATTTTCTCTTCTAACTCTTTGAAAAAGTCTCCATGAATAAAACAAACAGATATCTAATAATATTTTAAAACAATAAAAAACAAGCAAACAAAACTAGCACCAAGTTCACAAGTATACTGAATTTCTTAAAACTTATTATTAGTTTTTAGATAGAATAAATTTAATATTCTTCTCTACCACCATGATCATGTGCAGTTTGTAGCAGTTTCATTTATCCTTTACTAAACAAAATAATTGAAGGCGCTGACAAGTTATTCATCACAAAAAATACATACCACAATAGGAATTTTGAATTAATATTGAATAATTAAGGACTGTTTTGTACATACAAAATTATTTCCTTTTAATCATAATTGAAGTTATTTAGAAAAATATATGTTCATGCTATATTTTAAATGTTAAAGGCATACTTAGAACAAAGAAAGACATGATCTTTAAGAAGTGAGTTATTTGAATATAAACTTACATTTTTAACCTCATCAAAGGTAATGTGAATGCAAATTAAACCTATCTTTTTTCTTATATTGCTAGGATTGTACTATATCCTACGGAATTTGAAGACACTGAATATTTTCATATCTTATTTGATCTTATGAAAATGAAAAGACTACTAATATCTGACTACAGGCAAGTGGCAGAATACAGCAGAACATATTTCATAAATTTTACAAAATTAAGGACTTTGTTATTGGCCAAGACATGATGTTTCGTATTCAGCTGTAGGCAGAAATCCTTCTTCTCAAAAGGATATTCTACTGAAGGCAACTCTTAGTGTGGTGTTCTTGTGCAGACACACACTTTAGAATATATCAAGACATTGGATCTGGGAATGGAATTTTGTTCAAATCGAACAAATTCGACTCTTGGAATTTTTTACTTCTTGTTTACTTTACTTCTATATCCAGTTATAAATAAAACAATAAAAAAAACAAGGCATCTATTGTATAAGTAGAAAATATGAGATCGTGTAATTCTGGGATATCAGTAAACTCAGTAAATTAGAAATTGAACAAGTACATTGCTGATTCTTGGTGTTGCTGGATTTTTGAAGCACACCAGATAATACTGATTGACTCTGGGAACATTTAGAACCTTGTTTTGTTGGAATTATTTCCAAACATGATGAAAAAATTAGACACTAAATGTCCTCTCTCTTGACTTCCTTAGTACTTTTGGAATTTCCATATACTTACCAAGCTTAATGTTGTATGTCAAAACATGCAGTGCAATATGCTGCTACATAATAGTTTATTTATTGTTGAAATTTGTGTAAAAACTTTTACACAAATATGAGGATATAAAATGCAAATGAACCTCTGGATCAGATTCCAATAAGTCAAAGTAATAAACAGAGTAATATATAATCTTTAAAAAAACATTTGAATATGAAAACAATAAAAAGTATGCATTTTATTGGTAAAGTTATTCAATATATTTTTATATGGAGGTGCTGAGGTTAGATATATTAAATGTGTTTAAGGATAAAAGCACAAAGACCATGTGGTATCAGAAACAATAGGAGAAGTGGTATTTTACTTTGCATTTTATCAAAAGTGTCAAAACATTAGAGTTTCATTTATTTTTAAACTTAGGTGTTTTAACAGCGACACATTTGCAAAGCTCTAAAAATTAACTCCTAAAGGTTATGCTTTTAATATTCTCTAAAAATTTATATTGACTACTTGACAGATATTTCAATTAGAAGGGTCTAAATTACCAATTGTTATGATAGATTATCTCCATAGATTGACAATTTGGAACTATTTTTCTAAAGGTTTTGGCATGTTGCTTTCAAAGCATGCAAACAAAATCACCCACATAATTAGTAATAACAATAATAATAATAACAGTAATAATAAAAAATCGCTCTAGTACAATTAATTCCCTAGATGGATTGTGGTTACACACCCCCCACTTTTTTTCTTTGACAGGTAAATGGTTGAAGACAGAAGACTTATTATAGATTTTACATCCAGCCCATAAGGATTTTGACTGATTCCACTGAGCAGGCTCAGGTCAGCAAAGTCCTTCCCTTCAAAGCATTATGGGTGTCTCTGAGCATCATTGCAAGCTTGTCCTGGCAGTAAGCCAGGCTTCAAAAGCCTTTCACTGCAGTCACTGACTCACTAATGGGCAACTGCAGGCTTTCTGATTTTCCTGTCGTTTCATGTGTTCATTTGACATAAATTTAATTAAACCAAATCTGGTGTTAAAGCAAGACGAGATAAAAGTGATATGTCTCAAATTAAAGAACTGTGAAAGATACAGGAAACAGAAGTATGCTTTTTTTAAAAAAAATCTGTTTCTATAAAATATTGTCAATTGTCGTAAGCTCACTACTTAATGTTGGCCAAAAAAAAAAAAAAAATACCAGTATGCGTTATTAAGAATAATGTGTATCAAGGGTTAGATGAAGGTCTTGGCCCCGTATTCTCTGTAGTAAAACCTTTCATAGAATTCTTATGTTTTCTTTCATTCTCACACTTCAGGTAGTCACCTCTTCACAGGATATAAGACAAGTCCACCCTTCTTCTGGCTACATAGCTATAGTTATTAGATAGCTCAAAAGCATACAACAGCAGAAAAATGAAAAGATCACATGTTAAATATAAAAAAAAAATCATTTTTCAAAGGTCTCTTTTGGTTTTTCCTTAAGGCTAAAGAGGAGATTGAGAGAGTGAAAAAGATCGCATTGCTTATAAAGCTCCATTTAATTGCTTTGAATGTTGCTTTAGGAAACATCGAAGTTTCTCCTTTTAAAGATCGCCTTTTCCCTATTAAAAGAAATCTCAGACTAGAAACACATGATGTGAGCTAAAAGCAGTTCTGCAATCTTCCTCAAGAATGCTCAGAGTGATCCTCTACCTTTCTGCAGTTAAAATGCTGCCACTTCCTAGGACCACACTATAAGTCACTGGATGTAAAATGATTACTCTGAGCAAATACACACAAACTAGCAAGTGATTGCAGTTTCCTGTGGATAAGAATCAGAAAAACTGAAAAAGATGAACTGGTGAAGTGTGTGATAGAAGGTAGCTTTCTTTGGAATTGGAAACAGTATGTGGCACGTAGCCCCGCAGCCTCTCTTGCATCCCAACTTTTGATGATGGACATTTTCATTGCAAGCAGAACTCAGGTGCCTCCTCCATATTCCCCTGACTTGATAACTTTCTTTAGAATCCACTGTGATTTAAACAAGGTTTGGAATGATCAAATCCTTTTTGTAACAGCTTTCATTTTAGGGGAAAAAAATTAAGGGCAATAAGATTCAATGACTTGTCCAGGGTCACACAGTCAGTTATTAACACAGCTGAGACAAATCCACGTTTTCTGACACCGAGATGAAAGTTTTGTCTTAACTTTTATTTTTTTTTTACACTTCGAGTGTTTCATACAACAGAATCTTTTGGATTCTGTAGTTGAACAGCTGTATTTCTATTCCCAGGTTTTTGTCACGTCTCTGGCCTAAGATAAAATACTCCTAATTGTACAGGAAGAATTAAATCTATTTAAAGATGTCCAGAACCTCATATATTGCTCTTCCTTCAGCAGTAAATGCTATATGTTTGTTCTTTTTTTTTAAAGATTTATTTATTTGTGCATACAAGAAATGGGGTATAGGTCAGAGGTGCGGGTTGGTGGGGGGCAGGTTGTGAGGCTTCACCAGACAGAGTGGGGAGTGGAACAGGTAAAGTAACTGAAATACACCGCTGAGGAGAGCAGCGGGCTAGACAGGAGAGGTCTGAGCCATGTGGTTTAGCTACCTGGGTCGGGATTGAACTCATGCCGCAGAGGCTGGCGATAGTTTGCTAGTGCTGAGACTTTAACCTCTGTACCACCAGGGAGGGCCCCCTGTGTTGGTTCAGTTTTGGTTTCAGAAATCACTAGTAGGATCACTTTTGTTCAATGGCTTCCATGAAATAGACATTACACATGAAAATCATTCAAATCTTTAATATAATCCCAGAACAGCACCTGCTTTCACTAGCAACTTTGTAAAGTGACAGCGCTCAATATAACTAACATCCATATAGTTATTAGAAGTTTTACTTTAAAGTTATTCTATAGAAATAAAACGTGACAGATTGTTACGGTCCTTCTTAGACATAAACTTTTTTTAAGTCCTCTGATTATTTTAGGCATGGACTTAAGTTTATTTAAGAGTTATCACACACTTTCTGTATCTATTTGTCTATATAGCACACCTCTACCACAGACTCTAGTTTTTAAAAACACTTAAAATGCTTAATGAGACTTTAACAAGTTCCACAATGCTGGCAATGCTAACATGATTTTATCAGTGTTACCCGAATCTGCTAAATTAATTTATTCCACAAATATTTATTAAATAAATAATACATACAATTCACTGCATACACACAGAAAAATGGTTAACCAGCCACTGATCACTTAGTAATCATTCTACCTAGCAAAGATGTCATAATTTTTTATGACATATACTATAGATTTGAGTAATTTTACAACAAATTATGTATCTTTCAAATGTTTGTAATTTTTAAATTCTGGAATGCATTAATTATTTTGTTTTTATAAAGTTTGAATTTCTGGTGACTGACCTAAAAGAAAGCAGTACTATCATCCTGTAGCAGTTAAATAATCTAGCATCTTATAGTTCCACAGTAAGATGAGACTCTTTATGCATATTACATTATCAATCAAATATATGCCATTTGGTTCACTTCTTCCCTTCTGATTGACAAAGTGCTTAGGCAAGGGATATTTTTATCACAAAATTCTATTGATCAGCCCGTGTCTTATACTCAATAAGAAAGTCTTGGCTGAAATAAGAAAGCAACTCTAGGACCTAAATGACATAGTGAAGGAACTGGAAAACACTATGGTAAAGGCCAATGAATAGTTTAGGTTTGGTAGGCCACACAGCTTTGGCTGTAACTGCTCCACAGTACTAACTCCACAGTACTAACTGATATCACAGTACTAATGCTATCACAGTTCTAATGCTACAGCTTCGAAAAGCTTAATGTGTTGGTCATCATGAAATTTTGGATTAACTTTGAGATTTAAAATATTGTATTAAGCAAATCAAAATCACAATGAGATACCACTTGATAGCTGTGAGAATGGCCTATACCAAAAAGACCAGAAATAATAAATGTCAGCAAGGGGGTAGAGAAAAAGAAATACTCTTACATGATTGGTGGGAATGTAGACTGCTCCAGCCCCTATGGAAAGCAAGGCAGAGGTTTCTCAAAAGACTAAAAATGAATCTGTCATATGACACAGGAATTCTACCCCAAGGTAACTACCAAAAATTATAAAAACTCTAATTCGAAAGGAAACCTGCACCCTTATGTTCATAGCAGCACTATCTACAATAATCAAGACATGGAAACAGACTAAGTATGCAAAAAAAGATGAGTGGATCAAGTAGATGTGGTATATATCACAACGGAATACTACTCAGCAATAAAAAAAAAACATAAACCAATACCATTTGTAGCAACATGGATGGAGCTGGAAGGAATTACACTAAGTGAAACAAGCCAGAAAGATAAATAACAATGGTGCCACTTATATGTAGAATACAGAAAAACCAAACATATGGTCAGACAAAGACAAACTTTAAAACCAGTCTTTGAAAGCTGACCACAGATCTGGAGCTTGCTTAGGGTAAGGGATATAGGAAGGGGTGAGGGAAAAGGGGGTAGGGTAAGAGAAGAACACAATGGACTATGGTAGTAGCAATATCTATCATGGGAGTAGTACAGTGACAACATCTGAGGGGAGAAATCTTATACTGTTAAAACACTGGCAAGGTGTGGATCAATGGTACCTCAATAATAATTAATTAATTAAAAAATACTGCATTGAGATAGTGTTTATCTCTATTAATGAGCTTATGGGCACCCCCTTAAATTCTGTGCCCTTGGTAGGTGCTTACTTTTCTTAAACTGGTTTTGGTTCTATATAGTACAAAAGCAGCCATAGATAAAACATAACTACAATCAAATAAGGGAAAACAACAACAACAATAAGAATCACAACAAAACTGAACTAAACTAAACAAACAATTCAGTGACATTCTGCAGGGGAGGGGAAAAGAGAGGGATCAAAACGAGGGTGAGAAGAGCACAAGGGACTATGGTGATGGGGCATGGGTGAAATGATGGTAGGAATTCTACAGGGACTATACCTGAGAAAAGAAAGCAGAAATTGTAAAAATAAATAAAATTAAAAAAAAAAACAACAACATAGCTACATCAGCACAGCTGTGTTCTACCAAAAGTTTACTGTCTGACACTGAGATCTGCATTACATATGATTTTCACTTCTCATGAAATGTTATTTCTTCTTTTAATGTTCAAACTTTTAAAATCATAAAATCATACTTTGCAGACTCTACAAAAACAGGCAGCCAACTAAATTTTGCCCCTAGGTCTTTGCCACCCCTCCTTTAGAAATGGTTCTATATTTTAAGAGAAACTACTCTGCAACAGTCACACTGATATTAAGAAAGCTATATAACAATAATAGTTTTCTTAGGAGAATAAATTTATGTGTTACCTTTATAATATGGTTCTATTACTTTCATAATGAAAACCACTTAAAATATGAAATTATAGCTTATTTTATAACTTGAATAAAGTCTCTATATAAAATTATATCAACCACTCAGGACTATGTGAGTTCACTTTTGATTAGTTTGTAATGAGTAATTATTCTTAACATGAAATTTCAAACTAACCACTGTAGGTCAAGTTATTTTTATGGACATGTCACTGGCACTCAATATTATTTATTGTCATTAAATGTTAATTCATAATCATATATATATACATGTTTATGTTAATTCACATATATGAATATATATAATTCATATATACACAATATAAAGATGACACTATAGTATTCTAACACTCAACCTCCTGGATTTTTTTAAATCATTATAACTACCCCTCAAACACATACTACCCTTCTCCCAAACAGGAAAAATATATTACAGAAAGGTGGTGAGGCATAATAGAAAAACAAACAAAAGTGGGTTGGGGAGACACAGAATCTTAGGTTTGCACTCCAAATCTGTTTCTGAAGAGGTAATCAACATACAGAATTTCTTTCTGCTATTATATAGATTCTAGGAAAAGAAAAAGACCTGCTCACTGAAACTTAGATGCAGTGGTAAGAAAAAATTATCAAACTGTAGAATCAAACTAGAAACAAATTTGTCATAAAAAGTTACAGAAAGTGGTTAAGACCTGTGGTGTTAGTAGTTCTCTGTGGCAATTAAATAGCATATATGAGGATGGCTGTCGAATTAATCACACCATTTCCAAAAACTTTCCCCTTACAAAAATACATTTCATATTGCAACTGCTTATTTCCCAGCATAAGTTTGCTTCACAAATTGTCTGTGAGTTTAGCTTTATAAGTACATAAAAAGTTATGCATGGTTTAAATGACGCTGTAAATAAATAAAACATTAAAAATGCTGCCTATCTGGCTACTGAAGTGAACTACCACCAGATTTCAGCCCAGTTGGCAAAAGGACAATGCTTTGGAGCAATTCAAGTCTGAAGCAGCTTCAGTGATACCATTTAGGCTTGAGGTATATTGGCAGAACAAGAATACGACTAAACTAAATTTGGCTTAAGCCACCTATTACTCATACCCTCTTTCTACTGCATTCACACTCCAATTAACAAACTGCATATGAAACACACACATATATTTATAGTTTATATTTTTCCTGTGTTGGCAATGAAACTTTTTAAATTACTTTCTGTAAGCTGTGAGAATCTTCTATTTGAATCTGTCTGATAAAATAAGCTTGGCTTCAAAAGTGGTGGGGTGCATGGGTTTTTCCTGTTCATCCTTGAGAAGAGTTACATTTGTACCTAGCGCCTCTATCCCATTACCACTTCCCACTACTTTTGTCATACAGGATAATGATCACTCACATCTTTTTTACAGTAACTGACACTGAGAAGGTGACTCTGACAAACACATTGTATGCACTACTATTATTTTCAAATAAAGAGAGAGGTACACCGTTATTTCAAAGTTAAGAAATTTGTCTAAGGTTACAAAGCCAATATCATCTGTGCCAAGGTATCAATTCCTCCCTTTCTAAAGCAAAACCTATGCTTTTGTAAGGGTGAGGTATATTGAGGTATAATTTACTACATAAAAAAAAATCAGTTCTATGAGTTCTGTCAAACATACCAAATATGTTACTATGACTAGCATCAACAAATAAAATGTCATCACCACCCTAAAAAGTTCCCTTATTGCTCTTTATGATCAACCTGCTTTCCCTACCCTCAGATCTGGGCATCTATTGTTAAGAATTCTGTCCTTCCAAGTTTGTGTTTGCTAGAATGTCACAAAAATGGAATCATATAGTATATGACCTTCTGTGTGGATACTTTCACTTATATAATACTTTGATTCATCTTCATTTTTGTATATTAATTCCTTTATATTGACTTGATAAATTGATGAGCAGTGCTCCTTGACATAGCAGCACTTTAATTTGTTATTCATTCGCTAGTGATAGGTATTTGGGTTATTTCTGGTTTTTAACTATATGAGTGAAGTCTCTACAATCATTCACATAAAGGTATTTGTGAAGTCATGTGTCTTTATTTCTTTTGAATAAATGTATAGGAATAAGATTGTTGAGTGATAAATATGTCTGCTATATATGTCTCATTTTATCAGAAACTAACAGACTGTTTTCCAAAGTGACTATGATATTTTGTATTCCCATAAGAAGTTTCAGTTGTTCTGCATCCTCACTGGCCATTTTAACTGAGTTGTAGTGGGATCCCATTGTTGTGATTTCTATTTCCCAAGTGAATAATGGTATCTTTTCACGTGCTTGTTTCATCATTTGGTTAATTTCTTTATTGAAATATCAATTCTTTTTGTTCTTTTAAAAATTGGATTATCTGTTTATCTATTGTGATTTAAAAAATATATTCTGGATAGACATACAGTATCAAATATATGCTTTGCAAATATGTTCCTCCTCTGTTTTTAAAGACTTTTAAAGAATGGTTTTAGATTTATAGTAACATTGAGAGAAAGGTAGAGAGATACCCCATATGTTCCTGCCTCAAATGTATAAGCCTCCCCCATTTATTTCTAGGCCCTTGTCAGAGGTGAGTGCTAATATTTAATAAATTTATACTTATAGTTCTTTAATCTGTGATTAAAAATGATAATGAATGTGACTGTATAACATTTCATAAAAACAGATATTTACACAAAAGTTTAAGTGTAATTATTTTATAGAAGCTGGCAAATGTTTACTCTTTTCTTCAAGACAAGTAGTTAATAGCCTTACCTATAAGCATTGATATAAAAACAACCACAGCAAAGAAAAAGTTTGCAAATAATAAGATAAGATGGATTCTCAAAGAACGTACAATAAGTAAACAATGTCAAACAATGTTCAAATTTCTAATAATGAAATAGCCAAACAACTATATTTTATATCATTGATAAAGATGAAAAATTTCATCATAATTAGTATCAGTAATGATATGTAATAATGAAATCTAAGCAAGCTAGAAAGTCACATTCACTGCTAGAGGGACTATAATTAGTACAAGTGTTCATGAAGACAGTTTAGTATATGTATTAGCCTTCACTGGCATAATTTGTTCAATGGGATAAGGCACAGGTAAGCTTGAGTTCATACCTAGCAGCAAGCTAGCTACCAACTGATAGAGGCTACTTTTCTCCTTCTTAGTACTATTTTATTCCCATTTTACAAACAAGGAAACTGAGATACAAAGAACTATGTAACTTGAACAAGGAGGTAGAGCTAGTAAATGGCAGAGGGGATTCTAGGCTTTCTGGTTCGATAATTACTATGCTAGGAATGTTAGTTTATATCACTGAGAATTTTCTTGGAATTGTTATGAAGGAATGTGTACCTTTTCCCCCTATTCAACATAGTGATAATGAAAAATACTGCTGGTTTCCTTTATAGAACTGATTCTATGTTGTAGGAAAGGTGAATTTCTTTTGCTCTTTCATAGTTATTTATTTTCTGAAAACACTGGATACACATAGATTCCTTTATGTATATCTGAGTGACTATGACTCTGTGTTTCTCAAAGCAGAAAATCTCCAATTTAAGAACTTCTGATATACATTAAGTGACACAGAAGTTGGCTAATACAAGTGTTGAGCCTAAAAAGAGAATTGGTGTCAATTCAGCATTACAATATAGGGCATGATAGCTAAATGAGAGCATTCTTATGGGGAATTCAAGCCTCTTGTAATTCTGATATATGCTGGTGATTGTTCTATAAGATGACTATTCTAAATTCCACTAAAAAAGGTGGGAAAGGAAATCACTGGAGATAGTCACATAATACTTCCTGTCTTTTGATGACTTACTAATAACAGATATAAGCCTGGAAAGTGTTGCCAGTGGGAGCGAAAGCTCAGAGTGCAAGGAGTTACCATTCTCAATAAGAACCTCCATATTTTAACATGTCTTTAGTAAGGAGAGTTTATCCTAGTGACAATTACAGATAAATTTATTGCTTAGTCTATGGAAAATGTAATACAACATGCTGACAAAAATCATTATTTTTAATTCGTGATGATTACTTTTGTGTGCCAACTTGACTAGAAATAATACTCAGATATCTGGTCAAACAGTAGATTGGATTTGATTGGATTTCTCTAGAAAGGTTTTTTTTTTTAAAGATGAGATTAGCAAATTTAAATTAGTAGATTTGGAGCAGAGCTGAATATCTTTCTTCCTTCCTTTGGCACTTCATACACTAAGGCAGTGCTTTTAAAACTTTTTTTACATGATCCAGAATCCACAGTAAGAAATATTTTTCATTTTTCTGCCATAATTTTTTAGTATAATGTTTTATAGCATGATATAAAATTTTTGGAACACACAAATAAACAATGCTTACATGTATGTGTGTGCATGTGTGCAGTAGCTCACATGCAAAATAAAAAAACAAAAGCTTCACAAATAATATTTTACACTGTATAATGATATTTTATTTTCTATTCCAATCTAACTTCTTTCATTTAACTATAATGCTCAATTCCACATTACAATGATTTTATGACCTAACATCTATTTGGTGTTTAGGCACAATTTGAATAGGCTCAATTTAAGATATTTTATCTTCCCTGTGGCTTTTTGGAGAAAGTTATGGGATTTCTCATATCTATTTGCTTGAAGTTTGAAAAAGAAAAGGGAGAGACAGACATTGGAGATGCCAGAAAATATTTTCTTACTCCTCCCAAATTAAGATTGATAACAACTATTATATAATTTTATTTAAATGTTTAAGTATACACAATAAATAAAATCAGGCTTTTTTGACCTAATTTTACCTCTTTGTAATTGAAGCTAACGTATGTTTAGTACACTACAGTTATCCTTTACTAGTAATGAATTCATAGTTTTCCCAAATCTAATATAGAGTCCACCAATTTTTGCCTTGCTTTCAGAGATACTACTGAAATAAAAGTATGAGACTATAAATGAATAAAATCATCATAGTGAAGAAAGTCAAGTATTATAGCTGGATAAGATTTAAAATATTAAATATTTCAATAGATTACTACATGGCAGAAAGTAACACTGGGAAACACTGATGAATGAAACAAGCTGACATATCCTCGGCCCAGAAACCATCTGCGGATTGTGGAAAATCTGGGAAATCAATCTGTTAGTACCTTAGTGAGGCATTCCTCTTTTATTTGTTTGTTTGCTGCTGAGGTAGCAGTGGTTTACAACACTGCTTACGATTCAGAGGTATAGGATCAGATGTATGTCACCACGCCCACCACCCAGGCACCCATAGTCCTCTACCATATTCCATTGGGCTCTCTCCCCTCTTTGCTCTCTTCCCCCTTCCCCTCTAATTTGTTTATCATGTCACTTTTTCTATTTACTCTCTTCATTTCCATGATGCAAACTGCATTGATTTCTTGGTGATAAAATGCCAGATAAAGAGAAATCATCTTGGGTCACATCACAATTTTAGAGATCTCCTAGTATTAAATGTCCAGCTTTAGTATGAGATGTGACTCATTGAACCCCAAAAAACCATGACTGTGGCCTCTTGGCAGCATTCTGAGTTGAAGTTTCTTAAAAGGGGGGATTATAGTGGAATGAAAAACATGAAATTCCTGGCATATTTTATTTTTGCACAGTTAAACATTTTTAAATTATTTGTCTTATGCAAATTGTACTTGACCACTTTAAAGTTCACATATATTGACAAATGAGTTTGAATAAAAAATCTCCTTAACCTTGAATCTTTTTTACTGTTCCTTCTCCTTACTCCCTTCATCCAGTCAAGTGTGAACTTTGAATCTCTTAATAACTCTCCTTTTCATTCCTCCTTAATGAAATTTATTATAGCTAGAAATATATGAAGAATCCTTCTTAGTCTTATTTTGGTGCAACCAATATTTTCCTTTCTTAGTAGTTTAACTGATTGACCATATATTATGGAGTTTTAACTAAATTTGCACCTTGGTAAATATGTATTCTTGCTAATTAGATTTTTAGTAGAAGGTAAATACAAATAGTTATTTCTTAAAGCACCACTTTCCCTCTATTTTCAAATACAATTATTACAACAGACCACAAATTGAAATTCTTAAACATTAGAGCATATCAGAATTTTGTGAAAGTCTTTTGAAAACAGATTTCTGGGTCTAAGTCCCAGAGTTTTTGATTCAATGAACCTGAGTTGGGAACTGAGAACTTGACTTTTAACAAGTTTTCAGGTAATGCAAATATTGCTTGTTCTAAACCTATACTTTAAGAAAACCTGCCTTATATAACTAAGATTTCTGTATGTTTTTGGAACCAGTCAGACCTTGATTCAAACTCCAGTATACTTTACCTCATTCAAGCAAAATGAGCTTAGTAAAGAGTACCTAGATTTTAAAAGTCTGTTTATTCTTCTATAAAATGAAGATATTAAAAAGACTATTGTAGGACATCCCCGGTGGCATACAGGTTAAGTCTCAGAGCTATCAAGCTATGGCCACTGCAGCATGAGTTTGTTCTAGGCCGGGGAGCTAACCCACATGGCACAGCAGACCTCTCCTGTCTAGCCCACTACTCCCCTCAGCAGTATATTTCAATAGATCCACCTGTTCTGCTCCCCACTCTGTCTCTGGTGAATTCTCTCACCCTCCACACCTTTGGCCTACACCCCAGTTCTTGTATGCATAAGTAAATAAAAATAAATCTTTAAAAAGACTGTTGCAGGTATTATATAAGGGATAAAAGACATGCTAAGCAGTCAAAATAATTATCTCAATTTTTAAAATGCAAATTGATAATTATCAAAAATTTTATTGGGGTAACATTGCATTATTACATAACATACATTTCATGTGTGCATCATTAAAAACCAATATGTGTATAAACTACATTACACTATCAGTTTCCCCAGCAATTTATGCTTAAAGTCAGTAGTGATAGACTCTAAAATCTGAAGTGGGGACTCATTAAATGTTTCTTTCATCATATGTGTATTATAAAGAAACAGACTAAGGAACAGACCGAAACAAACCCTTGGCATCTGACTGCAGAAATGAGGCTACCAAAGGGGGAGGATGGGAGTTTGGCAACAAGGAAAGGAAGGGCCCAATGGACTATGGTAGAGGATGAAGAATGATTTGGTGGTGGGTATGGTATGATAACATGTATTTCTAGATATGTGAATCTTTACTCATAAAACATATCCAATGTTGTAAAACAACCAACCTCGATAAACAACTTTTTTTTTAAAGTTTCTTACATTTACATCATGACTTGAAATGAATCTTTCTAGATTTTGCTGATAATCTGCACATTCATATTAGTGCTTTTTACATCATGACACCATACGACGATAGCAATATTTCATAGCTCTTCTGCTCTGGCATCTTATTTTTCTAGCATGCTCAGATAAAAATAAATGTTCCTGCAGTAATGTTCTCTCTGAGTTGCTCTCTGGCTATAACTTGCCCTTCCCGCATTGTGATAAGGGAGTCACATTCTGCTTTTTAGCTGGAGTATCCACATAAAACAAATACATGGAGCAGTTCTTTAATTGAGAACATCATAACAAAAACACATTAATCAGAAATTATGAAACTAATGTAATGAGAGCACTATAGATACTTATGTGATAAAATATTTATCTTCTATATCTATATATCTATATCTACTTATATCTGTACTAATATCTGTCCATATGAATATTTACATATTTTTCATAAGGAAGTAGTTACTTTCCTTCTCCATTCATCCTTGTTAAGCTAGTGGTATAGTACAAGTCTCTGTGTTATGATCTTATCAGGGTATTCCTCTTAGCCAAGCTCTCAAGATTCATTCCTTGGGTCACAAATTCTTCAGGCTTTTAGGTCTGTTTTGCAGATATAGGCAGACTGCTAAGTTTTGAACTTGCATCAATGAATGTGGGAATGATATTGAAGTTCTTCTACTGGTTAGAACAAAGCTCGGCTCAGCACGTTGCAAAAAGAAAGTGAGGTTAATTGACTGAAGAAACAAAATTCCATGTTGAATTAAAAGTTAACTCCTCAAGCCTAAATCCAACATTTACCTGTGCTTTGAATTCTTCTCCACATCTTTTTTTTTTTTTTTTCCCCAGAACAGTGTGGGAATAAGTGTCAATGACTCAGTTCAGTTTTGTAAAGTACGAACAGTTCTTGAGAGGAAAACATGCTATATTGAGTAAGTGCAAAGTATGATTATTAATCTTAATATAATATTTTTAAACTGCTGACAGATGGTGAATACAATGAAATATTTTGATAACTTCTTGTTATATTTTCAGAGACTTGGAGGCTTATTGAAAATATGAGGTTCTAAATATTTGAACATGCAGATGCTTTCACAGAGCAGTATGACCAAATCTTTTTTTGTTGTTGTTGGCAAATAGCATCTTAGTGTTTAAAAAGGAAGGTGGAGTTAAGAGCTAAGAAAAAAGGAGAAAAAAATACATATAAATGAAGGATTCCTGAAAGAATGCTCGTGGAACATCAGGCATTACAGCTCCGGGGCAATCTATGCATCTTTTAAAGAGAAACTCCCACAGATGAGCTTGTCTAGGATTCACTAAAAGAACTTGAGCCAAGTATGTCAGTATTAAAAATACTGAAATGGCTGGAAATACTGTTGTGTGTCAACCTTTATTTGTCCTTTAAATCAAGAAAAAAGGGTAAAAGTATGCCTATAGGCAAAATAGAGCCCCCTTTTCCTCTCCCCTCCCTTCCATTCTTCTTGGTCTCTTCAAAATATGAGATTTGTAAAGTGAATTGTAATAGAAAGTTCATATGACAAAAATTACAGTGGTGTGGCCAAGAAAACACCCAGGGGGCTTTTAGCTTCCGTTGTGCCAGGAATGAACTATCAGATCAGCCTTCTGGACTCAAATGTGACACTGTCAATAAAGATACATCATCTTTTCTGTAGTGTAGAAGAGCTGTCGGTTGTAATTCCCATTATTCCTAAGCCAAAATTTTCCATTAGTACAGCCACCTGCTGGGTTTCTCTACTCAGGTTTAATGGAGTCTGAATTTGAATTTATTACCATCTTTGGGAAGACAGGAAATGAGAGGACATCACTAATTCCTTTCTTCATTTGCTAAGCATAAGTATAATCTTATAAGGAAGCAGCAAAAACAGTAGAGGCTGGAGATGGATGGGAGAATATTTCAGCTCCCATTGACATCAGAACTCCAGGCCAAGGGGGAAATATGCTGTCTGTTCCAAAGCAAATTCCAGCAACAAAAAGAATGTTCTAATTTCCTACGTAATATAGTATCACAATCATGCAGACCCAGGATACTATTTCTTGTCAGCTTCCAAAAAGATCTCATAAGATTTCAATCAAGTCTCTGGTAAAGATGAAAAACTTGTATACATATTAAGTTCAGAAAAAAAAGAGTTCAAGACCATAATTACTGCATTAGCTTAGAAATAGAACAGTATAGAATATAGGTGTTCTATTTTATGCAGTTTCTTCTTTTCCTCCAGAGATTGGGAAAAAAAAAAATCTTCTGTAGAACTACTAAAGAAGAAAGACCAAAGAACATCAAAATCTTCAAGATAATCTCTAGAATCAAGCTTTCATGCCTTAAGTTGATATGAATCACAGTACTTCTAACCTCTGCAGTCACCAATAGTGTGTTCAAATTTTAAATGAAACAACAACAACAACACAAAACAATTTACAGTTCTACAGGACAGGTAAGCCATTTGCAATTAAATTCTGGCATTGGTTACTGCGGAAAAAAGCTTGCAGGTCTGGTCTACCCAAATTTTACACTGTTCCATCAGGAGGTTGCCTTATGGAATTTATTGAGGCAAAGACATAGAGAAAAGCTAAGCCATTCCTACACACCAGCTGCAGTAGGTGTTGCTGACCATTCCAGCTAAGAAAAGTCAGAGGATAATGGCAGTTCAAAGACACAGGGAAAAATCCTCTCAGAAAAGAGGAAGGATTTAAAATCTAAACATATACCCACCCATCACATCCATACCCACACCCAAACCCTACCTCTGAGAAAACACTGCATGCCATTGTCTTTCTTCAGAAATCATGAGTTCACCCCTTTGTTATGAATCTCCCTCCATGTTTATAATCTGGGATTAATGACTCTAAACAGCAAGTCTGTTCTAAAGGCATGGGGGTCAGCTCTGTGGACTTGAGCTTGGATAATTGGAAGCAATGTTACTTATTACAGCGAAGCAACAATTCCAGGGGAGGAGAGGAAGAAGCACAACAAATAACTGCACTGTTCTTTAAGGCTACCAAGAGAGTTAGCACTCCTATCAGGGAGGCTGTGAATACTGTATTGTGACAAAACAAAATGCCTCTTGGGTGCTTGTTTCTAGTGGAAAGCTTTTGATGTTTGATCTGTAATGAGATGGAAGCGGAAAACAGTTCCCTTGGTTAACTAATATATATACTGGATATGCACAGATTCAAAGATTTAAGTTTTAGTTCTGGGACAAGATTCCCCATCCTGTTAATTTATTATTTAGACAATTCTGTAAGTTCTTTTCTTTTTTGTACAGAATTCATGATGGATGTCACATGATTCTGCTTTTGTATTTGGCTTTGATAATAACCTTAATGATAACTGTGCCATTTTAATTTCTGCTAGTTTAGTTCTTTACTCAGTGTGGATATGATACATTTTTATGTAATTTCCTTTTCTTTAATATAAGTAATTGGGACCTGGAGCTTCATATTGGCTGCAGGTACTCTGTACTAGAAAATACAACCTACAGTAAACTAATAAAATTATGAAGGGTCACATGCTAAAATAGTCGAAGAGGAAAAAAGAATGAAAAACAAAGCAACAGAAAAAAAATACATAAGCAGTTAATTTTATTCCACATGGCATGTTATGAATGATGTCACACATATGGTTGCTCCTACCAGGAGTAGAAACTTTAGGGATGAAGTCAAACCCTAGAAAATCTGTCAGTTTGGGTTAACAGAACATTGTTATTACCGCAAGTCAAGCAGACGGAGGGCAAACTTCTCTGCTGGATTCTGCTGCTCTTTAATTAATGTCCACATTTATTATGTCAATATAATGCATCATCACATTTTGTCTAAAGGTTGTTTTACACTTTTTTCATAAATAAAAATGATTACTTCACTTAATTTCGACATTTGAACAGTTGCACAGGATGTTAGGGGTACAGATAGAGAAACTGAAAAACAATGTTTAAATCAGTATATGAAAGAAAAAAGTAAAGAAACCAGACTGGTTTTACATATATCATTTGTGATGCAGAAATGGTTTTGATACTTATTTTATGAGCACTTCCAAGTGAGAGATTTTGAGTGAATGCATGTGAATATATAAGAAAAATAAGAATCTCAGATGATAAAACTATGCAGATCTTATTACAGTGTTATTCCTTCATAAAGAAGTTAAGAGCTACAATTCATTTAGTGCTCCATTTAATCTTGTAAGCAAAAAATGACAAGGGAGAAAATAACATATAGAGATTATTATTTTACAAACTTTTGTTTTCTTAGGCGTGAGCAGAAAGGAACAAGGGATCACTGGTGTCTCATATAATGTCTCTGAAACTGTGGTGTTAAATCTTTAGCACAGTTCAAAGACTAAGTCTATAATGTAACAATGGAAAAGAACAAACGGCATAACTACAAATGTTCTTTCTTAAATAGATGGCAAGCTTGCATTGTTAATTTTGGGAAAATGTTTTGCAGCATTGGTTCCAGCCTTTAATTATTTAAGTTAGTCAAATCCAAAAATCATTAAAATGTGCATATATTACCTGGAATCACTCCAAGAGGAAACAGTAAGCAATGATCTGGCCCCTTGGTTTGAGGCACTCAGTTGTGCTTAGTTTCCTTTCAAATTCTGAATAGATTTGTTCTTCAACCAAAATCAGCACTCCCACTGACAACAGGTAAAATATACTTGCTAGTTCTACACAGGGTTTCTAAGTGACAAGACCAGGCCACACTAAGTGGCCTCTCTTCTGATTTTTAGAAAATTATAACTGAATCTTTGATGAATATAATTTTTCTTGTCAATCATTTTTCACACCCACATAAACTTCAATATTTCAGCATCCTGGAGTGTAAGAGCGATGTATTCTGAATTTTTTATGTACAATATTCTACCAGATTATTACATCACTTCATAATTCTAAGATTTTACAGTCTCACAGATTTGCTTTAGTGACAGGGAATCCAAAAACCAGATTCTAAGAGATGACTGTGAGCCCCACTTTTTTTTAATTAATAGTTTAGGCCAGTGGTTCTCAAACAGAAGCAGTTCCAGGGTGCATACTAGGGTGCATGGAGTACAGGGATGGTGCTCTTGAAACCTAATGTAAAGAGAGATCAGAAATGCTGCTAAAAGTCTCAATGTGCTGAAGACAGACTCAAAACAAAAGGATCATCTTACCAAAATGGCAACAGTACTGAGATTTAGAAGCCCTGATCTATGTCACCAGTTAAAAAAAAAAAAAACAAAACTTCATATAAGTATAGTTCGCTCAAATATTTGTTTTCATTATATCAGTAAAGAGATATACATAACAACCTTGCTATAATTTATTGTTAATTAATTATATTGCTATACATGAGATTGACATAATGATGAAATATGTAATACAGGTTCTTGCATCTACTTCTCATGGTCTCTCTTATTTTTACAATATTTTTCCAGTCTGTCTTACATTTCTTGGAAAAAAAATACTCGTTCTAAATTGGCATGTTAGCATTTCTGTGTCTGGAATTCTTTTCAATTTTCAGTCCATCAAATACTGACATAAAACACCTCTAGCATGGAACTTTTCCTATTCCTTCTTACTAATGGTTTATTTCATTCTATATCCATTCAACATTTAAGTATTTGCTTTTTCTCCTAAAATTTTACATGTTTGTTAAGGATTTTTAAGTGAATCTAACTGACATCCATGTATACTTTTCATTTTTCACACAAAAGCAATGTCCTTCAAGGCTATTTCCTTTATGACACTTCTTACTTTGCTGTTCCCCATATCTTATGTGTCTCCAACCACACCCTTGCTCTCCTTTTCCACATACAGCCCGGGATGGAATTTGGGGTGCAATAAGTATTCAGGAAACATTTTTTTCAAAGAAACAGGTAAGTTGCAGGTCTCTGTGTTCCCTTTTGAACAAAATTTGATACTAAGCCTGATACGAAATGAACATGCTTTCCTGAGGTCACAGATGCTTGCACTGAGATTTATGATCTAAAATGAGCCACACAAATTAATGTATTTTAAGATATGGGGAAAAATGAAGCAGACTAGGGTGAAATTAAAGACTTGGTATGGAGTTTAAACAGTAAATTATATTCTTTCTGTGAAATGTCATCCAACAATGACAATGACAGACTAGAGGTACACATACAATCATGGATACATCATATTCACATAATATTGAGTGTAAGAAGCCACATATAATACATACTTCTGCCATATTTATTGTATCAATAAACAGTTCAAAAATTGGCAAATCTCATATATAATGTTAGAAGTGAAGATCATGGTTATATTTGGGGATTAGAGCGTAGTTAGTGATTGAGACTTTTTTTAGTCATTTGACCAGGACGGTGGCTATACGAATGATTCACTGTGTAATAATTCACCGAAAGTATATTAATTTTCATAGTCGTAGTAACAAATTGCAAGTTTACTTGCTTAAAAGCAGCACTTATTTATTTATTATCTTCCTCACTGTTTCTATGGATAAGAAGCTGAGGCACAACTTGGCTTAGCTGTTTCTTTGATTAGTCTCATAAAGATAAAATCAAGGTGGAGGCCAGGCTGCATTATTTTTCTGAGACTCCAGGAGAAAATCTGTTTCCAGGCTAACTCAGGTTGTTAAGGAAATTCGGTTTCATGTGGTGGCAGGATAGAGATCTCAGTTTCCTAGCTGGATGTTGGTGTAGTTTGGTTCTCAGTTTCTACAAACTGTCTACTTTCCCTCTGATGTAGCCCCTCCAACTTCAAAGTCAGTAGGTGGCAAATGGAGTCCTCCCATTTCAAATCTCTTACTCTTTCACCTCATCTCTCTCTTCTGACCTTTGTGTTTACATCTCTGATTCCAGCTGGAAAATTCCGTTTTTATAGATTCACATGATTATATTAGTTCTGCCTAGATTAATCTAAAATAATCTCCCTGTAAAATTTTAATGACCTCTGAAAAGTCCTTTTATAGTAGACCCTAGATTAGTATTTGATTGACTAACCAGAAGATTAGAATCTGGGATGTAAATCTATAGAATTCTCTTATTATAATACCTATTTTTGTGTGATTTTTATACATATTATAATCCAATAAAATACATATTAACTATGTAAAAATAATTTGCATAATAGTATATATGTTCCTCCATTCAATTAACAAACATTTACTGATTCATACTTATGCAACAGAAAGATAATAAAACTTTTTTTTAATTGAGGTAATGCTAGTATTTTGGAAGTATAGGATCCCCCACTTCTAGTAATGTTACAATAGCACTCCTACCATAAAGCACCCCTAATCTTTCACTGTAGTCCATTGTGCTCCCTCCTCACTTTGCTCTAGTCCTTCACCCTTCCACTCCTTTTCTAGATGTCTCAGTACTATAGTTAGTTTTTAAAGTTTAGTTTTTAATCTTGTTTTTATCTGACCTTTATTCTTTATCTTTGTGGAATACATAATTTAAACATATTTTTGTAATTCATAAAATAATTAGCTATTCCGTCTATACAAACAAATGTAAAAAAAATTAAAAAGATTAAAAATTGTATAACCCAACTTCTGTTTTTTTGGAAATCCAGAGTATTATTTCTATAAGAAAAATAAAAAATATTGTAAATTAATTAAAATTTTATATCATACTAGCTTCTATCACCAAGTATTTATCATATCACTGCTTTTTCTGTTTACTTGAAATTTAAAAAAAAATTCTATGAGTGTAATAGGGGGTTTTAAAGATAAACCTAATGATTTTTATCATATCCATTTAAATGCTATCAGTATTTGTTCTATGATCTAAATCAGTGGAGATGTTATTTTTGACCACAGTGACAGATATGCAACAGTTATCCTCAAACACTGCTTTGCAAATGAAGTGACAGGCGATTAGAAGAGGAACCATTCAAAATTTGTTTCTAAAATTTGCATAGGCAGAGATTTGCCTTATTTGACAATGCACCCCTGGTGCCCAGACCACTGTCTACCATAGAGTAGACATTCAGTCAATGTGTGTTAACTGGATGAATGAATGAGTGAAGGTGTCCTGAGTACGACTAGGAATATTTGGAGTTGCAATGGAGAGCTAGTGTGCAAATATGAGAACCCCTTTTTACTACCCTCCTTTTTTCCTATTATGAAAATATATGTTATGTGCCTCTAAAAAGTTATTTGCCCATAACAGCATTTCTTTTTCTGGTACATGAAGAAGGAATTTCATTTTCTAGTCTTCCTTCTTGCTAAGTTGGAACCTTACAACAGTTCTTGCCAATGGCAATGTGAGTACCATTTCCTGCTGAAGACAAACAGGAAAAACCATTTTCTGCTCATCTTTTTTGAGGCTTGAAGAAATGTGAAATGGTGGAAATACATGGTGAAAAAAATGACAGCAACTCTAAACAAAATTAAACTGTGTTTACTGCAAGACTTTTCAGAAAATACTAATACAGTAACTAATATGTGCTGTGCATAGCAAAAGAGGCACTTAGTAACTAGTATTTCCAAAGTTATAAGATCACAGGAATTGTTTTTATATGAACTTTCTATAAACATGTAATGAAATATATGGTGCAAAACACTTTGCTATGGACTAATCTCAGAGTTACCTAGAATGGCCTTTTCCCATGTCATTTACATTACATTCCCTATCATTTACAATTCCACTTTCTTAGTGAAATGATTCCAAAGCTATTTTTAATCTAAGAATCTGACATCTGCTAGAGAACAGCCACACCCACAGGACAGAACATAAATCAATTCCTTCCTGTCCATTGCTTGCAGTCCACTCCTACTTTAAAGGGAACCCTTTGACTAAAGCAACAACAGAAAACCCTGTGTCTTTCCTTTACTTGCAAACTAGCTGTTAGCAGACCTGTCTCTGACCATTTAGGGTTCCAGCGTTAGGCAAACATTACTTCCCTGACTCTCTCTTACTGCAGAGGATATAGGTTAAATTCTTTGACTAATCTCATTCAAGATCTTTTACTAAGTAGATAACTTCCCCATCCCAATTGCTAGGGGCTAACATGTGGGGGGGACCTCTTCCAATGAAGTGTTCTCTGGAATTTTCTCACAATCTCCATTCTATAGAGTCCATAGTAATTTCAATACACCATTTCAAAGAGGTTTCCTATTATGTTTGTTTGTTATTCATCTAATTTTTTTTTGTCAGTCCTATAGACTGGCCAGTCTCATAATTCACTCTACTATCTCATCTATTTCATATTTACTCTAATTCATTGCTTCAGTTTAAAGGTCTAACATACTGAACGATATATACCATAGGGTTGTTACACAAAATCATGCTTACTGTCCTGCAGTTACAGATAACTGAGAGAAATGTCAAAGATAATTTCATCTGTACTTAGTTTTCATGAAGTATGCTAATATTAGAAGCAGACACTAATGCTAATATTTGGCTATTTTCTGTATACTAGGCCAGAGAACTACGAGTTTGGAGTTTTACCATTAAGATCTACCTCTTTGACCAATATTTTACGGGGGCTGATTGACTCACTCCTTTGAACTATTTCTCACCTGTGAGATTAAGATATTTTTCTATCATACTTTTGATAAACATCATTAAATTACAATGACATATGATAACTAAAATATGCCTTCAAATGTAAGATGTCCTTAACATATCACATATGTATTAATGTCATTTAAATCTGCTCATAATTTCCATGATTTGTTGCAAGTTCTGTTTATTTTTTAGAAGCAAATTCTATTTTATTTTAAGTATCCTGATTAAACTTGCAATACATATATTTTTTATATGTCAACTGTACTTCAATAAATCTAATAATAAAAATCAGTTAGAAGACTGACCTTAAGTTTTACATGTAATGACTTGCTGAGCCTTTACTGACCATGCATGCCACATGTAAGAGTTGTTGCTAATTATTTCAACTATCATAAAAAAGTCAGGTGTGCCTACAACTCAGTGCACAGACTAGTCTGATTTTACACATTTCATTTCAAATGAGTGATCTTGAGAATTTGAGTTTTTCTTTTAAATAAACATTTAATGAGTACTTATTATCTGCTGGCCATGATTCTAGGTATGTCACCTATGATGTCATAGTTAATTAAAATGTTGGTGGTTATCTTTTTCTTGTTCAGAACAGAAACTACACATATCCATTATTCAAAGAAGAAACATATTTTGTTGCTTCAATTGGATATAAATTTTATTATCTTATATAATTAATCTATACAGCATGCAGAATCTGTGATTTTATCTTTTTATGTCTGAATGTCACTGAAAAAAATAAAAATCCTAAAATAATCCTTAGGTGAAATCAAACAGCATTTCACATACATTCATGTTCTCTTTTAAAAATACGCACATTTTTCTAGGAGGATAAAAGACTATGTTCATGGAAAAAAATCTAGAAGTTATAAGGAACAAAATATTTGTTAACAGTTCATCAATATGATGAAGAAAATTGTGACATATTCCTTGATATAACCTAAAAAAAAAAGTCATGGCTTCCAAAATTCAGAGATATTCCATGTGACTTAATCATGAGAAAAAAAAGGATAAAAAATACAGTAGAGGAAGCAAATACAATGTAGATAGGTAAATGAGGAAGTTTTTCATTTTAATTTGAACAAATGATCCAAAAAATGACTTTGTTTAAATCATAGACAAATGAAGTGAAAAACTCAGGTCTGGGAGCAGTCACACATAAGTGTGAAAGCTAACATAACAATTCTCAAAGTACAAGAATTTCTAAAATACCACATAATATTTTATGATATTAAACTGTCTGAAACTTATTACTAATGAAAGCAACAATTGAAGATTACATTTATTAGATGTTTACTAGGTACCAGACATTGTGCTAAAGTGCTATATAGACTCTTTGTTCATTTACTGCTTGTAACAACCACTCGATGTTAAGTGCCTAAGTAATTTATCCAAAGTCAAACAGTGAGTAAGTTTTTAAGCAGGACAAAATGTCTACTAGTTTGATTCCAAAGTCCTTGTTACTAACCACTGTGTAGAACAGCCTCATAGAGATATACAATTGGTAAAATACAATGTAAAGGGAAACTCAACACCACAGAAATATTATATTAAAAGTTGGGTTTTGTATTTAAAGGATTTGGGACAAGGTTACTTCATAAAATTATTTTCACAAGTTTGTTAATTATATATGTTTATTTTGAAACATTCCACAATAACACTGATAAAGATTATGAATGTTTAGCTAGTTTTATCATTATTATCATTTACCAGTATTAACCTTTTGATTGTTAAGTTTCTCAGCTAAAACAAGCTTACCCACTAAGCTTACAACTGCCAAGACTATATTCAGGGAAAGTTCAGATGTTAATAATTATGCTTCAGGGGTGTGTGTGTGTGTGTGTGTGTGTGTGTGTGTGTGTGTACACATATACATGCATATATGTATATATATTTATATATATATATTCTCAAAACAATGAAATTGGAGAATATGCTTTCAATATCCACATTTTCAAAGTTTACCTAACACTTGCCACCTGATGGACTAACAATTAGTGTGTGTTGAGTAATTAATAAGTATTACCTGAACAATCACCCAAATACATATAATAACCCTGTTAATTATACCTCAGTTTACAGGAAAGATTTTAACATCCTTAGCATATGACCTCAGCTCATTATTCTTAAGTTGCTCAAAATTTTTTCTGTTTGGTTCTGTGATACTATGATTATTCAGAATGGTTAAATAATCTTGGAAATTGCTGAACCTGATGATAACTTTAATTTCAAGACTTTTAAGTACTCTTATTGATGCCTCACTACTTTTATGGTTGTCTTCAAAGTTCAACTGTCTCATTTACAAAAATCTCTATGTAGATCTATTGCAAATTGTATATAATGTTTCTTGTGCTCATCATACCCTCATCAACATATTTTGAGGCTATT
Source organism: Scalopus aquaticus (assembly GCA_004024925.1). Lineage (NCBI taxonomy): Eukaryota > Metazoa > Chordata > Mammalia > Eulipotyphla > Talpidae > Scalopus > Scalopus aquaticus. The sequence goes on from PVIJ01000204.1 coordinate 305,830, forward strand.
AATAGCATGATAATTTTGAAGTGTTATGTAAAAGAAGCCTTTTATGTAAAGGAGATCACATTAATCCAAACTGAAGTTTATGCAGTATAAGCTTGAGGGAAAAGAAATTTGAATGCAAATCAAATTGGACTTTTCTGGAAATAACTCTATGAGAAACAACTGTAGCTGTGATTAAAACCTGGTCTCTTATATTTCATTAGGGAAAAAAAGTTCTTGTCTTTTGGAAAAGTGTTTGTTGAAAAGGAACTTTACAATACTTCTACACCATTTAATTAGTCATTCAATAGGCATTGACTTTCACCAGGACAATGTAAACAGAGCTGGAAGTGGATCAAACACAGAAATAACTAATAAATCAAATGAGAGGAGGTCAATAAAGAATGGCTACTCTTTTCACAATTTTTTATAAAGGAAAGAGGGGGAATATGTCATATTAAAGTGGTACAAAAATCATAGATTTGAAAACACATGGAAGCCTTAAAGATGTCCTTAAGGAAGCACAGAAGAAAGGAGCGAATCACTGGGCCTGGCATAGTCACATGATAACCCACTGCTCACTGCTGTGCCTAATTTAATCATTTCTTCAATATCTTCAAGGTTATGGTTAAAGTTTATGGAGCATTTTAGTATCTGACATTATCTAGTAACTCTTATTCAGTAAAATTTGATTGAATATACTAAGGTTTGATTGTATTTACAATTTTGTTAATTGCAGACCCATTTTATTTTCCTTAATTGGATTATATGAACTTCAACTTCAGTTTTACATGACTATTAGCTTATTGGAAATTATAGGTATTTGGTGCCTGAATCAAAGCTTTTAAAAAGATATGAGTTGGGCACACACAAACTACTTGAACTCTATAATACACACTGAGCAGTGCATAAACTGGGCTGTCTTCATCTTATTGCTTAATACAAATATAGGTAAAAACATGGGTTTATGTGTCTTAATGACAAAATAAAACAAAACTGCATTTGTGGCTACTTTCCCTTATTAAGTTTAAAAACTTTTAGAACAAATGTTAAAAGTGCCAAGTGTCCATCAGCTACAGATACTAGCTTCATTTATAAATGAATATTTTGAAATTGTATTCTACTACTCCTCTTCTAATAAAGTTCACTTCAATGCTGTCATGAGTTTATATAAATATATATATATGTATCACAATGAAATCTAAATATATGAACCAAAATCCTGTTAAAAATAATGATTTTTGATAATAATGAAAATAACACTAACAAAGTTATCAATGGGTAAACAGATACATTTTTAACATAGCTAAGCACAAACAGACAGGCACTGACAATTGTGTCAGAACATATTTCTCTCTTTGGCAAGATGCAAACTTTCTTTTGATGTTAATTTTTAAACAACTGGAAAATTCAGAAATATCGATAACTTGAAAGGACATTCATTTTTACTGTTTGGGTACTGTCCAACAATTTCTAGCCATTCATTGTTAAAAAGGAATTCCAGTTTTGTTTTCCCTGACCTCAACCACATGAGATAGGCCAATTACTGCTAATTTGATTTGGGATATTTTAATGATGCTAAGTCACAAAATAGGAGGGATAGAAGAGCAAGGAAAACGGTGAAATGACAACGTGGTTGGAGGGAAATTTTTAACAGAAAGACTAGGCATTAGGTGTTCATGAGAATTTGGAGTGTGAGGGAAGGTGAGATGTGTTGTCAAATGTTAGGATATGAGTCATCTTTATACAATTCTGTGGCTATAACTTAAAGGTGAAGTTCATTTGAACTGCTTCTTTAATTACAACTCCTGAGCTGAACAAGACTGTACATTCATTGTCATTTATTCATTTGGCTATTATATGTTGAGTTATTACTATATCCCAAACATTCAGGGAATACCACAGTAAATGAAATAGTCCCAAATCTTGGTCTTCAAGGATGTTAAGGAGGGAAGATGTGAATTAAACAAATAAAACAGACATATAAAAATGCTGGATATTTACATAGCAAATGATTCATGAAAGCAAAATACCTACAAAGACTAGTGGACACTGACAAGCAAAGTGAGTTTCTAAGGTTAAGAGGAAGAGGGGAGGGAAAAAGTATCATAGGGCTGTAAGGGATGGTGGTAAGAAAAAAAATGCTATCCTGGTATCCAAAAAGCAAAATAAAACAAAACAATGGGTGAGAGGCTCTTGGGAAAACTTCTTCATGGGTACTGAAAAACAGAAAATCAACAAAATAACTCCACCTTCACATGGGAAGATGAAATAATAGAATGTTATTATTATCTGCTCACATTATCTCAAGGTAAACATATGCTTTTTCCAGAGAAGGCAGATCATCTACCTCAAGCGCATAAAATGTATTCACATATACACACAGACTATGTGTTCAATGGAGCAGACTTGAAAGTTCAGAGATAAACCAACATATATAGGGTCAGCTAAAATTTGACAAGGTCCCAAAAATACTCAACAGGGGAAGGATAGTTCCTTTAATTAATGGTGCTGAGATAACTGAGTAATCACATGCAAAAAAAAAAAAAGTTGAATAACACCACACCTATCTCATACCACTCACCAAATTTACTCAAAATGGATTAAAGACTTAATATAGTACCCGAAACCATAAAACTTTCAACTAAGTTGAAATGTTAAAAAGATTCTCACAGAGGGCCTCCCGGGTGGCGCAGCGGTTAAGCGCTGCGCTGTGGAGCTGTCGGCAGCGGCGACGCGAGTTCGATGCCCGGCCAGGGAGAATCCCACATGGTGCGGCAGACCTCTCCTGCCTCGCCCGCTGCTCCCCTCAGCAGTGTATTTCTGATCTGCCTCTTCTGCTCCCCGCTCTGTCTCTGGTGAACCCTCTCGCCGCCCCACGCCTCTGGCCTGTACCCCAGCTTGTATGTATAAAAATAAAAAATAAATCTTTAAAAAAAAAGATTCTCACAGAGATGGTAAAGCCTTGATGTTGATGGACAGATTCAGAAAGACAACTGAAAGAAGAACCCTCCCTAAAAAGAGTAGAGTAAGACCAAGGCCTTGAATTAGTGAAATCTTACCTGTTTCAGGATGAGCAGAGGACAGCTGAGGAGAATGAGAGGAGTTTAGGAGGAGAGATGAGATAGGCATTAGGAACAGATCTTCTATGTTGTCAAGAACCATTGAAAGGACTTGCTTTTGCTCAAAATGAGTTAAAACTTTTAAAGGTTGCCTGTGAGAGATCAGAGAAACACAGTTTTCTTTATATCAAAGAAGGGCAAGGCTGTTCTGCATGGAATCACCATGTTAAATATTAAAATTCAAAACATTTGCTTTTAATTTCGGGCATAAATTCAAATTTGGTAGAGGGAGACATTTATATTAAAATTTTAATTATGAGATTGGTTTTGTGAAAGTACCTCTGAAAACAGTGAAGCTCTATTGATCGGAGCATTGGTTAAGTAAAACTCAATATATAGAACAGTTTGTAAGTAGAGTCTTATTCCCAGCAATTTCAAAATAAGAGACAGCTATTATTATTGTGACCATCAGAGTTCCTCTCTCTTTAATGAGGGAACAATCTTGAGGTCCAAAACACCATTCACACAAAAATAGAGTGTGACTAATATCTAATTGACAATAATGCCCCCTATGAATTTTTTTTGTAAATTTGAAGAATTTGTATTATTATAGTACCTCTCCTCTATCATAAATTGTTCTTGAACAAATACAAGGTATGTGGGTGTGAAAAGAAAGACTTGCATGATAACTATTAAATGTAATGTTGGGACCTCCCTGTGGTCTAAGGGTTAAGTCTCAGTGCCATCACTGCTGTAGCCTGAGTTCAATCCCTGGGCAGGGAGCTAACCCACATATGGAACAGCAGACCTCTCTTCTCTTGCCCACTGCTCCCCATAGCAGTGTATTTTAGTAAATCTGCCTGTTCTACTCCCCACTCTGTTTCTGGTGAATCCTCTTACCTCCCACCCATACCTCTAACCTACAACCCAGATATTCTTTCTATGCATAAACAAATCAATCTTTAAAAAAATGATGCTGGGGCTAAACTGAGATAGACTTTGTCTTCTCTTATGTTAGGATTTGTGGTGAGGGGTAAAAGCTTATACTCTGAATTCAGTATCTTTGTACACAAAGATAACCTAAGTCTAACCCACATAAGCAAGGGGTAGGGAAATTTTCTAAATTTTAATAATCTGGAAAGTCTCAGTCTCTGTTATATTATTATTTTTTTAATTCTTTTTTTTTAAAGATTTATTTTTTATTTATACATACAAGCTAGGGTACAGGCCAGAGGCGTGGGGCGGTGAGAGGGTTCACCAGAGACAGAGCGGGGAGCAGAACAGGCAGATCAGAAATACACTGCTGAGGGGAGCAGCGGGCGAGGCAGGAGAGGTCTGCCACACCATGTGGGATTCTCTCCGGCCGGGCCTCGAACTTGCGTCGCCACTGCCAACAGCTCCACAGCGCAGCGCTTAACTGCTGCGCCACCAGGGAGGCCCTCTGTTTTATTATTTGCTTGAAACTTGAATCAGACTTGTCTTCTCCCAGCACGCATTGTATGAGACAGGCAACAGAGACTCAACCCTGGGGAACTGAGCCAGATCTACAGTGTCGCAAAATGGAGACAGATAATGAGAACTCAATAAACAGCTACTAAGCAAAATTCTTTAGAGGTCACTAAGTCTAGTCAAATTAAATAATTGGGATATCGGGCTTAAGGCAGAGAGCAAGGACCGACAGAAGAATATCACATCCAGGTATGTTCCAGTTCTTTCAGAAGCCTAGGCCAGAACTGGAGCCTGTTCCAAAGCAGTCTATTTCCTGTAACACAGCTGTGTGTTATTAACTCTAAGGCTAGATGAGTGTAGAAAGACATTGAGTTTGGAGTCTTAAATATCTAGGTTTGAATCCCAGTGTAGTCACTTGTTAAACAAGTAACTGTCAATCTCTACCTGGTCTAGTCTATCATATAAGAGAGCAACATATCATAGGATTAAGTGAAACAATGATTAGTGCATAATATATGTGCAGATATTCAATGCACTGTAAATACTAATTTTCATCAGTTTCAGTGAGTTGTGACCAGTGAATACCAGATATTCTGGCCATGTCAGTGTTTATAACTGCCATAATTTTATATTCGAATAATTGAAATAAAGCTATAAAGCTATAAACAACTGTCCTGCCCCAGAGAATAAACACAATAAAACCATCTTTTTTGCAACAATCCATTTATGGTGACTATCTTTCCTTTCATGAATTCTCTGTACTTTGGGAGAAAGGTAAAAGAAAAATTATATAAAGAACATTTATAAATATCATCGCTTCCCTTACTCTGTTACTTCCCTGCTCTTAAAATGATAACTTCTGTACTTATAAGTGTACATCAAAAAGGGAATCAATTTCTCTCTCTCTCTCTCTCTCTCTCTCTCTCTCTCTCTCTCTCAGCATACAAGGTCATTAATTGCTACTGGGACCTTCATAAACTCTAGGCTGCCGATGGGGTGAGAACTCTATTGTTAAATGTATTATGGCAGGACTGTCTTTAGAGATTGCCTGCTTGATTGCTTTGTAAAGGCCCAATGGCACACAGCAATTAAAATCCATAGACCTCTATAACCCTTCTGATGTTTTATGGGCCTTTTTGTGTCCTTTGGTAGAGTTTACCATTTGTGTATTTCCCACTGGGTCTCTCTTTCAAAAGTCTAAGTGGGATTTTTTTTTATCCACTGTGATAAAGCTAGTTATACATCATATGAAAGGTTAATGACTATTTTCAAAAGAAGCATATGTTTTAAGTCAGAAGGTGAAAGTTATAGTTAAGAATGGTTATAGAAAATCATTTTCCCAATCTCATTAGAGCTAATTTCTATAAATCTCTCCAATACCTGTGATGCCTAAAGTAAAACATAGCTTCTCAGAATGAAATGACCTCAACATTTAAGGAAGTGACTTGAGTTTACACATAAAATCCATTTTTGAAAGATTGTACCGAAACTGCTCTTTCAGTTGTCAGGCTATGACATGTGGTGAACAGATATATCCATTTATTTCCTATTCCATTGAAACTAGAAGTTTTACTTTAATAGAAGGCTTTGTAAACAAAGAGTCCTAGTTTGTGTCCAGATGTAAGAAATTTGATATTGTAATAACTAGAAAAGTCAGAGAAATGACCCAGCGAAATACAACTCCTGTTGTGAAAAGTCTCATATTACTAGGTATCCTTTCACTTTCACTATTAGAAGCTCCCTAAAAGTGAAGTCATTAGGCAATTCATGATGCTTTTAATCATTTGAAACTTTAATGGCTTTTTTTTCCTCTCTATACCTTCTTTCTTTCCCTCCACCCCATACCCCATTTTTCTTACTCATCTTTCTTTTGCTTTCACTGTCACACACTCAAAGGGCATTGAGAAATCTTCATCAGAAAAGTGATTTGTACACTTTAAAAGCAAATTGTTCAGTCCCTGGAGCTCTTTGGAGAAAAAGCACTATTGAACTTTAGACACTAGTCACCGAGCTTCAGATTGTAGTCTGCACGAAGCTCACATATTCTACAACCTCACAAACTATTACTTTTTTGTAAATGGTAGATCTGAGAAAAGGATACGTCCCTTACTGTGAATTTTATAAATTATATTCTAAAAAACAAAAAGCATTTTGCATTATTGGGGCTGGGAGAAAAATGATTATCCCATCATGCGTGTGTGGAGTGGAAGGGAAGAAGGCTGAATGCAATGACAACATGTTATTATTTAATGGACAGAGGACTAGTTCTTAATCCCTACTACCAGATGGTCACAGATCAACAGGAATAATTCGGTAACTCTTGATCTAGCTCCATGGATTCTTACCTACTTAAGAACACATATTGCAATATGCTTTTAAAATATTAACCTAGGATTAATATTGACAAGGGTCAACTGCTTGAACACTCAATAAACAGTTCACTCTAGTTAGCAATGCTTTCTAGAGATATATTGGGAATAGTGATAAAGGCACTCTCCTCAAATGGCCCTTAAACACATGAAAGTGTGCAAAACCTTGTTTGAGAGTTGGAATCCCATTATATTTCATTCAACAAGGAGTTGGTCTTGAAAATAAATGTACATTCTAGGAACTATGTTGTTGCTTCACAAATAATCACTCATTTAATATTCTCAATATTCTTGTAAAGTTTTCCAGTTCCCTGTAACTTACAGAAAACCCTTAGTGTTCTTCATTTGTTTATCACAAATAATTTTGAACACATACTGCCCACTAGCTACTGGGAAAAAAAATGATGAATTAAATAACATCTACCCTTGAGTAGTATTCAGTTTACAAGTGATCTGTGTAGTAGAAGGAAACAGTTTTTCTCATATCCTCTTACTTTGCATTTTAGATAATCTAAAATCCCTAAATGAATATTTACATGAATTAACATCACATAACTTTCTCTACTTGAATGCTCCATGCTATGAGAATATTTTATTTATATTAATGATCTCTTAACAAACATGAACTTTTACCTTTATAATAAATATGTGAATAAAATCTTTAATATTTCTTTAAATATTGGGATGTTACTAAAAAGCATAGGGACTTTCTAAAGACTATGTAAAGATTATATTATACTGGAAAGATAACTGACTATGGCAGCATTTTGCTTTTGAAGTATAGTCTTAAAAATTAAATAGATAAACTACAAGGTGTATAAGAGAGTTGATAGTTAAGTGAAACTAAGTCAAGGTTGTCATGGTAGCAGTAGCATTAATGACAGCGATAGAGCTCTTTTCCCTACTAGAGACTATTAATGTATTAGTGTCGTTTTCTCGCTATGGAGATATATAACCAATTGAGTCTATCTTACCAAAGCACCTTTGCCCATGGTGCACCTACAAATTCACGCTTGTTATACTGCACTCAATAGATATCAATATTATAATTACCGTTGTAGAAAGATAAGATTAGGTTGCACTCAAACGTTATCTCTGCAGTTAAAAACTGAAAAAATAAGGCCGGCAAACAGGACGTTTATACTGCCCAAACTCTATCCTGACTCACTGTAAAAATGATAATAAATCATGGCACTTACATGATGAGCTTAACTTGACCTCAAAATGCTCACCAACACAGGTAACCATTACCAAGAAATCAGAATTGATAGCCTTATTGAAACTATACTTTTTTTCAGCTCGATTAGTAATGCAGATTTAATCATCATCACTATAATCCGACTCCACATCAGTTCATTTTTTTAATCAGAAAACCAACTTGTTTACTTACACTTGGGTCTTCTTCTGTCTTCTATGAAATGTTTATATTTGTTAACCTAGGCAAACCTTCCCAAATGTCAGGTCCCAGGGAAATCAAATGCATAATCAGATTTGAGTTTATAAGTTTGGATATGGAAAAAGACAACAGGACAGTTTTGAAGTAGTCATCTATGATATAGCCCAAGGAATTTTCCATTTTTAGTATTTTATATTCTTGGAGGGATAAACATATGTAAAAGTACTAACTCAATTTTCCCTTTGTAGGTGCTAAATTAAGATTGTACTGGGCTGCAGTACTTTTCAAAACTTTACTAAGTAAAGCCTAGTCTATTCATATCTGTATTATACCATTCACAGGCAACAATTCTTCATTTAAAAAATTGCTACATAGTCCAAATTTAATCATTTTTACTATATAAATATGAATTTTTATATTTTAAAAACAGATAGAAACATGTATTTAACTAATACAGTATTCCAAAACAGACTGTGAATGACTTATTTCTGGATTTATGTTAGTTTCAGTCCTGACAGTGGTGCCTCTCAGATGCAGTTGTATTATTTCTTTTTTCTAGATTATAGGAATTATGGGAATTAAAGGAATTTCCTAGATTCACTTCACTATGGATCATATTGTCCGTTGTTACTAATCATATTGAAGATAAAATATTTTATTTAAGGCTATATATTGTTTTAAGTGAGTCATATCTCACTATATAAACCATATAATCCAAATCTTATACAAAGTTAAAAATAGAAAATGTTGGGGAACAACCATGTTTGTTTTATGATGCTAGTACAGTATCAATACCAAAACAACGTAAGAATAAAATAAAATGATAAACCAATCTCATTAATGTTAAAATGATTAACATTAATAATTAAATAGATCCTGCTCCAGCACATGTGGAATGCATATTTAAATACAATAAATGCAATAAATTCAGCAAAATTAAAAGAGCTTATCCAAAGTATGCAATGAGATTTTTAAAAAGTACTTGTTAAAATATTTGACCCAAATAATATATTAAGTGAGAAAAATATAACAGGGTGATGTGGAAAAATTATGGAATTCAAAACTATTTTTTTAGTAACTTAGAAAATATTAGGTGGGATACAATTCCCTATGAACTAATATAAATATAATTAATATAAAAATAAAAATATTAAAGTCTACTGAAATGTTATGTATGTAACTTTAGAAACATTACCATTAAAATCATTAAAACACAAACCTCTCTGAAATTACCTAACTGTTAACCAGATCAGCAATTCCAAAAATAAAATAAGGAATTTAAGAAAAGTAACACATCATAGTAATTGGTTATAATGTGCAGAAATCATGCATGCATGTTTATGCATATCAATATATGCATATACATATGTGCATTTATATAGATATATACATATACATATGCACATAAGTATACATATTTCTTATACTTCATATCTCCTTATGAAATGTAATACAGTAAAATATAGTATTATAATTGTAACAATTTATTAAAAATATCTGAGTTTTGAATTAACAAAAGTAGCATAAGAAATTTAATGGACAAAAAAATACAAAACTCTATTGAGAAGCATGAAAAAAAATATGAGATGTATAGTATTCACAGAAGTGATATTTTATAGAATTTAAAAATATTAGTTTTACTTCATCTATACATTCCATTGCAATAAATAGCACAAAAGATTTTTTCATGGCCTTTACAAATTTTCTAGATGATTTAACTCTTCCTAACAGAAAAAAAAAATATTATAAAGAGATGTAAATAGAAAATAAATGACCAAGAAAATTTCAAAGACTATGATAAAGATATTTTTCCATTAACAGAGAGACCTGTATTAGTTTACATAAACACAAATAAATTCTTTATATATTAAGTGATCAATGTGATTAGAAAAATTTCAAAATTCATAGAAGAAATATTATGAAAAATATAGAAGCATATTTAAATGGGTAATTTCAATACTAAAATTAAGTAAAACAAAAAATCATAGAATCATAAATAGTATCACATCTTTTATTATAAAACTATTAAAACACAGAACAGTAGTATATATTGATGATCTGTTATCTATCAGCTATGTAATTTAAAAAAAATTTACTATGCTAAAATCTTCAATATGGGATATGGAGGAATAGAAGTTAAAAGAACCAGGAGGTTTGAAAATATTTTAGCTTCAAAATATTAAAAATAGACCTCCTAGATGACCCAGCAATTCCACTTCTAAGTATCAATCCAAAGAATGCAAAAACATTAATTTGAAAGGATACATGTACTCCTATGTCCAGTCCTCCACAACAGTTGAGTTATCAAAGCATAACTCAATGACCAAGGACAGGAGAGTGGATTAAGAAGATGTGGCATATAAATATAATGAAATACCACTCAGTTAAAAAAACAAAAAAACTGAACTCGTCATTTGAGACAATGTGGATGGAACTAAGATAAACCCGAAAGAGGAAGATGAAAACTCTTTGGTTTCACTCATATGAGGAATATAGAGATACAAAACAAAGTCAGACAACACCAAACCAAAGCAAACCCTAGAAATCTGTCTGAAAAACTGAGACTACTCGAAAGGGAATGGAAGGGTAGAAAGGAAAGTGTATGGGGGCACAAAGGACTATGGGTGCCTTAGTGACAAGTGTAATGTGATAAGATACCTGAAGAGGTGGAATCATATATTTCTGAATCACATATTGTTTAATTAATCAATGTTACATTAATAAAAACATTCAAAAAACAAATAGAAAATAGATTTCAGTTATATCTGTAATGCTTTAGCTCATTAAAAGATTTTAAGCAAATAGCAGCACTTACTAATTTTACATGGAGGATATATGGAAGATGATGTACATATTTATGTATACTTCTATAAATTTACTGTCAAGTGTTGGTCAATGAACTACACCTTGAGTAGCAAGGCCCTACATGATTTTCTGTTTTAAAGAAATGATAATGCTACATCTACTTGCAATAAATCTTGTTGGGGAAACTAGCAGAATAAAAGACATAATTTATTCTAATTGTCTTTTATATAATCCTTGGAAATCCTATATAATCTTTTATGGAATAAAAAAGGAGATACTTGGCTTTGCTAAATGCACTGGTGAAGTGTTTGAAAAAAGAATGCATCAATAAAGAAGCAAGGAATTCCATTTTTGAAACTAAATCGATCAGTGATTTAGTAAACAAACAGCTCACTATCAATCAATCAATCAGTCAGTCAGTCATCTGGCTATATCTTTCATCACTTGAATCTCTTCCATTTTACTAAGAATTTCACGTTTTCCTTTGAAAAGAATTCATTGTAAACTAGATGTATTGATATATGTCATAAAAATGATAGTAGAAATTAATAAATAAGTTGCTAAGTTTAAGTAAAGGCAAACTTATTTTGATTTGTTTTCTCTCATAATTTGACTTCTTATTATTATAGTAAAAGTTTCAAAAATTATTTTAAGTGGCTTAGAAGAATTCTTAGACTTCAAATAACTCTTACAAAATAGCAGTTAATGACTTAAGTCTCAATGATCACAAGCATGTGGATTAAATACTAAAGAATGAAATGCGACTCTCCAAATTAAAACTCAGAACAAAATGTTTTAAATTTTAACTGTACTTTAAACAAATAAAAATGAATATTACCCTGTTATAGAATAGATGAAAATAATACAGTAAAATAATGAAAAACAAGTACCAATTTTTCTCATGGACAAAACTAATTCCACTGGCTACAAAGAAATTAAGAACATAAAATAAAACCAAAATTCTATGTGAATAGGGGAGTGAGGCTCATGCATAAATTAGATGGGAGTTTAATGTACATTTCCTTCCAGGAAGAAAAGGCCGATGTGACAGTGATGTCTAAAAGTTCTTCATTCAAGATAATCAGAGGCAAGGTTCACTACTGAATTCCAGATGTCTAGAAATGTACCATGAGAAAGAGGATAGATTCAAACAGAAATAAATAAATAAGCACACTGTAAATGGAATAATCAGGTACCCAAGTAATTTCTTGCTATTGTTAAAGTACTAGAGAAGAAAAACGGCTGTAAATTTTAGTTTTAATAGCACCAGCAAAGTAACGCTGTGAACTTTTTTATGATAACTTTTTGGGTCTCAGGTTACTCATGTCTGAGAAAGGAAGTAGTAAACCAGTCATTTCTAATGTGTCTCTGAGTTCTAAATTTTATTCTTCCATGATTATCAGATTTTGGAACTGAAGGCTACCACTCAATAGCAGCGTGAGTAAAAAGAACCTTGCATGCGTTAAGCTTACAGGCCTGCATGGTAATTCCTAATATAACTTCTATCAATTTCACATTACAGAAAATGAATAAACAACACATCTTATCAACAGAAAAAAAGAGGAGACAATTTATTTTGCTATTAGTTTTTCTGACCATAAGTCAATCAGTCTACCTATTGCCAAAACTTGGGAATTATCACCACTCTGGCCTATATATAATTAAGAACTTAAAAAGAGAAAAAAATTATAAAACCTGGAAGAAATTAGGGGTCCTCTACAGACTGCTCTTGGATCACATGTAAAATATTTCAGGACTAGGTAAATATAAATTAATACCTAATTATAAATGCTATATGCATATACACACAGATATTTATAACACCAACATATAATACATATATGTATGCACACATATATAATGCATATGTATATATTATATATATGATATAGACACACATATACAATCTAATACACATACCATGTATATAATAAATACAATAAAATACAATATATAGTGTCACTGCAGTCAAGTTAAAACTAATGAATTGAGGAACACATCTAATATATTGAAAGGGCAAATCAGATTATAAAAATCACAGATTACAATATTTTGAAATGTCTAGAAGGTTAAACATATTTTGTTAAGAAGCAACTATCATTGAGCAGTGGGACAAGAAATAATGTTCTTTTATGATTTTCTGAATTTTTCAGTTACTCTATAATAAATATGTCTAGATCAAGTAATATAAGTCTGTTATCATTAAGGGAATATAATAGCCATTGGTCTTTTGCACAGGACAATTTTTTAAAATTGTTTCTTTCCTTGACAAACCTATTGAAGAAGAAAAAACTCTATGCCTAAGCATTTGGTAGGGGAAGGGTGGGGGAAATAATGAAATAAATGTAGAAAAAGTACATTACTAAACAGTTCTGAATATGTTGATTGAGAGAACTCACCCTTTACCAGATGAAATTATGGAATAGACATCCACAAATAGACATGTACTGAAGGAATTTATTAAATTCAGGAAATATGAAAACATACTATAGGCATACAGATTCAAATAAAGTACTATTAATTCTTAGATTTCTTCCCCAGTATTCTAAATGCTTGAACATTACACTATAAACTTTGTTTCAACTGGGATTCTGATACAAATAAAGATTTCAAGTTCTGTTTTGATGCTATTTGAAATAAAATGCTATTTGAAAATGAAAATTAAATACATATTTTGATTAAATGTAAACATAGCACGTTTGGTACTCCTCAAAGTGCAGAGTTGTTAACTCTATCTACCATATAAGATATAGAAAGACAATTTCTGAAAGAAGAAACACAGTAAGCCATTTAACACAGGAAAAAATGAAAAATCTAATAATAAAATAAATAAGAACATATTCAAGAAATATGATGTAAGTTGCCTCTAGTAAGTTGGCAGTGATATGTTCTATCCATTAATTAGAATATGAGATGTTAAAATTATAGTTATATGAGCTCTAGATCTTATGAGTTAGCATAATCTGTTAGGAAATCAATTTTGTATTGTGTCAAAATATCTTGAGAGTTTACATCCCTTGAGTCAAGAAATTATTTCTGTGGAATCTGTCCTAAAGAAATAATTAGAGATTTCTGTACAACATGTATATACATAAACATTCATCAGATGATTTGTTATCACAAATAAGAAACTCTTTAAATATCTAAGAATATGGGAGTGCTTAGTTGAATTATCATATAACAATAGGATGGTAAATAGGAAATCACTAAAAACTATATTTATACAGGAATACTTATAAAAATTGAAAAAACCTCATGATCTAACAGTGAGAGCAAAATGACTACATAAACTTAATAATAGCAATTAAATACATAAACACAGAGGTAAAAAGAAAACAATGATCCTATTAACACTGATTCTCTTTAGATAATAGGGATGCAAGTATTTTTTATAATTATTTTTATTAATGAAAACTAAACAAAATATAGGAATATGTTCCAGATGAAATTCCAGAAACAGACCTTAATGGAATGATTTACCCAATAAAGAGCTAAAAATAATAATAAAGATTCTCACCAAAGTCAAGAGAACAGCCCAAGAATAAAGTGAGAATTTCAATTAAGATGCAGAATAAGAATGCGTAGCAGAAACCACAGAGATGAAGAATGCAATAAATGAACTAAAATATTCAATACCAGGTTCAATAACAGACCAGATGAACTGAAAGAAAGGATCAGTAAACTGCAAGACAGGGCATTGGAATTCAATCACAGCAGCAAAAGAGAAAACAAAAAAAAGAATGGAAAAGAGTGAAGATAGCTTAAGGGATTTATGAGATACCACCAAACTGACTAATACATAAAGTGTAGAGGTTTCAGAAGGAAAATAAAGGGGTACAAAGATTATTCAAAGAAATAATGACTGAAACTTATCTAATGCGGTGAAAAGAAACAGGCATCCAGATCCAGAAACCCCTGAGCATTCCAAATGATGGGAATCCAAGAGATCCATAATTAAATTATCTAAAGTTAAAATAAATAGAGCACTTAAGTAAAATAACAACTTAGTTTAGTGCTTAAAAAAAAGTAGATGACAATTTAGTGGTAGTTAATTTGTTTTAATTGTGTTTTCAAACTGATTGGACATGTTACTTAAATTATTATTTAAAACAGAATTGAGTCAGAAAAATAACTAGCTTTATTCCCTCTTATTCAGTTTATTACCTATGATACAATATTAAACTTCTTTTTGTAATTAATTGATAGTCTCAAAGTGAATATGTGTTTTAAATTACTTAATCAGATAACATAAGACAACCTATTATTTTAACATTAACCTACATTTGCCATCGTATCATTTTTTCTTAAATCTATGTTAAACAAAAAAAAAAATCACAGAAAGACACTTACAGCAATAGGCATTTTAGTTTGAATGGTATATTTCTTATTTAAGACTTGGGGTTTTAATTAATAAAGAATGAATAAAATATTTGCAAAATATGGTATTTTTACTTACGGAGAAAGAAGTTTCTTATTTTAATATCTTCCATTTAATTATACCATATTTAAAAACTTTATATTGAAAAAATATTTTAATACGGATGCTAACTTAAAATTACTTATATTTATATACTTCATTTTAAATGACATTCTCTACGAATAATATAAAATGGGACGAAAAGTAGGTCATTGTAGTCTTCTTTGATTATAAAACCTTTTGTTCTCTCAGATGACCTACTTCTTTGGATCAAGGATCAACAGATCACAGCCTACAAATATACCTAAACTGCTGCCTGCTTTTATCTTCTGTTTTGTTTTTTAATTTCCTAGTCTTTTTGTACAATAACCATCTCTATCTCAATTTTATTTTTGTCGAATGCTTTGGGGGTAATTTCAGAGACACATAGCCATGCTTATTTGTTTATGTAGTGTCTGCTACTGCTTTCATAGTCACCATGCGGCATAGCTGCAACAGAGATCATATGGTTTTGGGAGCCCCAAATCTTTACTATCTGGCTCTTTCTAAGAAAAAGTTTACTGATTTTTGACAGGTACAAAAAATGTTCAATCCACTATAGTAAGCTCAATTTATATGGATTCATTTTATTTTATTTTAGATATACTCTGAAGCTTCTTTAATTGTAGAGCAACTTTTTTGTTTTCTGCATTAATCAGGTTGTTTTGTTAAATCATATTACTTTTTATTAATGTAATGTTGGTTTACAATACTGCATATGATTTAGGATATAGGTTCACACACCTTCACATGTATGTTATCATACCACATTCATCAGCAAAACACTCAGTTTCTCACCATAGTATAGTGAACACCCTCCCACCCCATTCGCCCCCATACCCACTATGGTCCTCTGGTAGCTTCTATTATGGTGCCAGATTTCTAGGGCTTATATTTGTTTAATTTTGTCTGTTCTTTTGTTTGATTTCTTTATATTCCATGTATGAGTGAAATCATCTGGTATTTATCTTTCTCCTTCTGAATTATTTCACTTGGCATAAACCCCAGCAAGTTCCACTCACATTGTCATAAATGGCAAGAGTTTATATATATTTTTTATAGCCAAGCAATATTCCCTTGCAAAAATTGCCACAACCTTTTTTTGTTTGTTTTTTTATTCTTATAATTTTGTAATCAAATAGGATAAATATATATGTTATTTTTGAGCTAAATTGACAAAAGTAATGAAGCACTGCTTCTATACTACATACTACACTTAGGTATTTAACTGTAATCTATTACATATTATAATAATAATAATTATTATTTTAATGATTATTTAATAATTATTATCAAGGCAGCACTGGTTTACCAGTGCTATATATGATTTAGAAGTATAGGATCACACCATTCATATGTTTGTTCTACAATACAACTACTACCAAGGCACCTTCAGCCCTCCACTACATTCCTTTGTGCTTCCTTCCATCTTTCTTTTCCCACTCATCCCACTCTTGTAGCCTCAATTCCAGCCAGGTCTGGGGTTTGGCACTGATTTGGTTTTACCTGTTCCTCTGTATTTCACATAAAAGTTAAAACATCTGGTATTGTCTTTTGCTTTCTGATTTATTTCACTTAGCATTATCCCCTCCAGGTCAACCCATGTTGTCAAAAATGACAAGAGTCCATCTTTTTCAGAGCTGAATAGTATTCCACTGTGTATTTATACCACATCTTCATAATCTAGTTATCTGGTTTTGGGAAACTAGGTTGTTTTCATAACTTAACTATCTCAATTATACTGTAATGAACACAAGAGTACAAAGATCTCTTTGAATTAGTGTTTTGCCCTCTTTTGGGTATATACTGAGGAATGTAATTGCTGGATTGTATGGTAATTGCTTTTTTTTAATAATTTGAGAAGCTTCCATACTATTTTCCATAGGGATTGGACCCATCTATATTACCACCAAGAGTGAATAAGGTATACTTTTTCTCCAACTGTGTTTTTTCTGGTCTTTTTGATATGGGGCATTGTCACAGATGTGAGATGGTGTCTCGTTGTTTGATTTGCACTTCCCTGATGATAGGTGGTGATGAACATTTTTCATGTGCTTGTTGACCATCTATATCTCTTTGGAGAAGTGTCTATTTAGCTTTTCCGTCCAAATTTTGATTGAGCTATTTTTTGCTGTTGAGTTGTATGAGTTATTTGTAGATATTGCATCTTAGTCCTTGTCAATGTATGTTGGGTAAATACCATTTGGCAGGATTATCTTTTCACTTTAGTCACAGCTTCTTTTGCTGGGCAGGTGCTTTTTAGTTTGATGCAGTCTCATTTGTGTATTTTTACTTTTGTTTCTCTTGAATTATAGTGAAGTCCCCAAACATTTCACTGAAGCCAGTATCTTGGAGTGTTCTGCCTATGTTTTCTGCTATGTATTTCATGGTGTTTTGTTTTGCACCCATTTTTTAAAACATTTTAAGTTAATTTCTGTGTATGTTGTTACATAGTGTTCTAGTTTCATGCGATTCATCTGTCCAATTTTTCCAACACAAGTTGCTAAAGAGACTTTCCTTTCTCCGTTGTATATTAGTAGCTCTTCTGTCATATATTAGATGTGGATATAAGTATGAGTTTATTTCTGGGGTCTCAGTTCTATTCTATTAATCTATGTGTCGACAGTCCAGTGCCATACTGTTTTTGATTACTATAGCATTGTGATATAGTTTGACAGATCAGAGTGTAATATTGTTCTTCCTTTTTTCTTGTCAGGATTGCTTTGGCTATTTGAGATCTTTTGTGGTTCAATATAATTGCCATAATGTTTGCTCAATTTCTTTGAAGAATGCCAAAAACATCTTTGACAGTAATTGCATTGAATCTAGTTATTGTTTGTGTAAGATGGCCATTTTAACAATGCTTATTCTTCCAATCTATGACAAGGAATATCTTACCACTTTTTGTCTTTTATTTCTTTTAATTTTGTCTTTACATTTTCATCCTACAAGTCTTTCACTTCCTTCATTTAGTTCATCCCTAGGTATGTAATTATATTTTATGCAATGTAAGATTTTTTCATTTATTTTTCCTCTAATTTGTTATTTACCAGGTTTTATTTATAGTTACTCTTCCATATTTGAAAAATATTGAGTTGGGAGATACTGTTTTCATTTCATTTATCCATGCCTTACATATGTACATTTTTAAATTATACAGAATTGACCAATGTTTAAGCTAACATATATTCAATGTTTAATGCCATACCAACATTCATTAACTTTTTAAATATTGAATGAATTATATAATATCCTCAGTTTTCTTGAATATAAAAGATAACTGTTGTGAAGGTTAAGAGATGTAACATATAGCAAGACACAAAGCACTGTAAAAATGCTGAGTAAGGAGCTGAGTACATATTTAATATCTCGGTGTTAACTGTTTTTAACAGCTAACTGCTTTTAACAAAGACACAACCCTTATCAAATTATCTTTTCTAGAACTATGTGAAGATTTATTAGGGACTCAAGATAGTAACACTGTTCCTGTTCTTTTTACACAATAACAAAAGATGCCTTTATTTATAAAATTTGATGATGTAACTAATAACCTATTCCAAGGTTTCAGATATTCTGAGTGTCCTAAATGAAAGAATGTTATCTCAGCTTTGGATCTACCATGACTCTTGCCTCTCAAACAATAGATTTATTAGCTAGGCAAATCTAACTGCTGATTGCATATTTTTTATTGGGAAATAATTTGTAGAGACAGCATTTCATTGGGAAGCTTGAAATTTAATTGAATTTGTAGAATTTCAGGGGAAATAAATGATTCAAAGGTGTAGAGTGCTGAGTGTGCCCTGTGGTTAGACAGCAGAGATAAAAATATTTCCTTTGATCCTATGACAATGGTTATTGGTTATCTTGGGATGAAAATGGACAGCTGTAATTCGTAGATGCTTTAGATACATGCTCCCAAGTCATATTTGTTTTTCACAGGTGTCTGTGTATATCAATATGTGCACATCAATCTTACTAAGTCCATTAAGTCAGATAGATTAATATTCTCTGAATTTTTCATGCTTTATTAAGAATTGATAATGAATAGTCTATCAAACACTAGTAGTACCCACAACAGTATTTTAAAAACTAGTTGATGCAGCTCTTTCTGCCTGCTTGTGTCTGCCAGCATCCTTTTCTCCTTTTATTTTCTAATAAATCTGCCCTTCTGGATATTAAAAAAAAAAAAAAAAAAACACTGGTTGGTTCTCACTTCAGATATAGTCATTATATTCAAAATATTATAATAAGGCTATAACACATAAGTATCAACTTCTAAAAAGATTGCTCTTTGGCTATATTCATATTTTTAATCAAGTATACTGACAGTCTTTCAACACTCCTTCATGCTGGTAGGATTATGTGACAATATCTAACATTTATGAAAATAGATTACACATTCTTCAAAATATAAAATGAAGGACAGGCTTAGCTTTTGATAATGGAAAACCTTCCGTCTACAACTAATCCTCAAATTTAAAGATTCCACTATCTTAGCATCATAGGAGGATCACTGATACTAGAAGAAAATGGGTGAATATGTTAGAGCAATTCCTGTTTTCACATAATGATTTAAAACAGATGATTGGACAGATGATACCTCAGGCACTTAGATTAAATGTTTCTGTAAATCAATAAACCTTGAACTGCTGACCCTTAGTTTTCTACCGACAAAATGTTATCTATAATCAACAGGAAAAAAAGCAGTAGTTTTCTTATAGTTCAAGACTAGCATTATTAAAAATATAGCTCTGCATTTTACAAACCCTTTTCTGTTTATGAGAGCTGACAATGAACTACAGGTCATCTATATATTAGAAAATACAAGAATTTGTTGTGTCTATTATAATTAAGTTGATTATTAAATGGACATATTATTGCTCTTCATGCACTCATTCAACACAAATACATTAATCTTATGTATGTACACATAAATGTATGTCCATATATGGTTGCACACCTATGCACACACACAGATCTATATGTCAATGGTGTCCCACAGAAGCATCAATTACACTGTATTCCAAATAATTATGTAAAATGACATACCTGTGCCAGATGTTGTATGTACACTGGTAAATCAAATCATTTTGGTGTCAGTACTCATGCATCTATGTTATACAGGGATAGAATAGTAACAAATATAGAAATAAAGATTAAATTATGTGTGACATACCTGAAAGATGATAATATGAGAAGTAATGAAACTAAATTATAGAAGTAGCAAGGGAAAACTTTACTAAGCCAGTGAGACCTGAAATTTGAGTAAAAACTAGTCAAATGAAAAACCTGGGGATTGAGTATGAAAGGCAGGAGGTAAAACATGTGTTCAGAGAACACTGAAGCAGGAAAGACTTTTTAACATTGAAAATATCAAAGACCAGCACAGCTGGAGAAGAGAAAGGGGGAAAAAAGACCTCAAAATGAGATTGGTGATGTGTCTAATGGCTGGATTGTACAGCTCCTTATAAGGTATATTTAACAGTTTGGATTTTATTCTTAATGCAATGGTAACACTGACAGTTTTTAAGTCTAAGAATGGTAGCCTAAATAATTGACTCGGATATTGTATAATGAAAGCTTGAAGCAGGTTGAGTATAGAGTAAAAGTGGAAATAATAGTTAAGAAACTACAGAATAAAAAGAGAGAGAAACTATGTAATCAATTCAGGTAAAGGATGACAGTGGCTTCACCATGATAGTAGCAATAGAAATAGAAATAGACATATTCAAGTAATATTTGATGACAAATTGTAAAACATAGGTGATGTATTAGATAGGTTTTGATAAATAAAAAATTGTGTCTTCACAAAATATATTCAAAAAAAGGAAATGCATTTTGGTTCAGTTTTAAAAAATGGATTTTATTAAGAACAACAACAAAAAAAAGCAATTTACTCAAGTCTAAAAGAGAGGTTCCTAGCCTGGGATTATAATAGAGATCCAACCAGTAATTTTTAACTTTATTTAGATGAAATCTTGAAAAACAAAAGTATAGAACAAATGAGTTTCATCAGAGTCTCTGGATTGGGAATTAACTGATTACAAAATAATATGAAAGTATGGGATAATTGTAGGGAGGGTGGCAATGTTTTATATCATTTATTAGTGGTGATGGTAAACCAATTCTAAATATTTCTCAGTATTTAAAGAACTATACGATAAAATGGGTTTCTTTACTACATATCTTTCTTACTTCAAAAAACTAAATTAACAAAAAAAAATCTCCGTGTAAAGTAGGAAAAGAACGGCAGATCAATATCATAATTAAGGACTTCTACAAAAATATTACAATTATCATCAACATGAAAATGTCAATACTTTAAAATTAAAGATTGGGAAACAGGTAAGGATATCTGTTCTTACTGCTTCTATTTAACATTATTCTGGAGATCCCAGAAAGTACTACTACAGGTCAAGGAGGAAGAAAGATAAACATTGAAAAGAAGAAATAAAACTTCCATTATTTTCATACAATATGATTGCATTTCTACATATAAGAAACTAAAGTGTCCCAAGTAAAATTTAAAAATAAGAATATTTATAATGGCCTAATACAATGCTTAGAGATACTTATGAAAAAAAGTTTACCAAGATATAAATGCTTAAAGGTACAAAATATTACAGAGGGAAATTAAGTGAGACCTTAATAAATTGAGAATCAAACCAAGGTCAGTTTTTGGAAGTAATTTTAAGATGACAATTTAATTTTGCATACCCAATATAACCAAATCAAAATCTCAAAAAGTATTTAAAAAACTGACAAGTCAATCTTAAAATTTACCCGGAAATGCAAAGGATGTAGAATTGTAAGTCACAAAACCAAACATGAAAATGCAGATCTAGTGCCAAGTCATTCATGGCATATTGAAATTCAATTTTATTTAAATATGTGTTGGGAAATAAACAATGATCAAGACAATCATTGTAGTTCAATACATTTGGAGAAAGTAAACATCAGACATTCTCTCATTGTTATAAACCTGATTAGGTGGAATTATAAAAGCTTTGAACTTCAAAAAATACAGATCTTTAAATAAAAAATCTAATTCTCACAGTAGTTTCTAACAGATGGATTATTAAACTCTAAGGTAAGAAAATATTATTGGTACACAATTATTCTGAACTATATGGAATTTCTTAGGTGCTATTTAATGCATTGTAATTGAAAACAAATTGAGTCATGCTCATAAATAAATTCTAAACTCTACATTCTTTTGGATAGTACTATAAGATTCAATTGGTAAACCAGGAGAATTTCTCAAAGAACCAGAGATCTATACTGTCTTTGTCCTGCAATCATCTCTAAGAACCCCTGAAAAGGAAGATCCACTTCAGTTGCAGAAAGCGAATTCTCTGCTAAATAAACAAGTCATTCTTAATGTTTTTGAGGAATAAAAACATCCACTTCTTGGCAAAGAGATACTTTAGAATGAAAGGAAATGGAAAACACTTCCAATACAACTGATGGAAGTAGAAGCTCACTGTTACAAGAAGCGGACTGAATTTTCAGTGTTTTGTGGGATAATATTCCTCTTGAAGAACATGTTTTAAAAGAAGGAAAAAGTTTACACTTGGGATTTCACAGCTTAAATGAATAATCTTGTGCACACTGAATTTTTTTTTTTAATTCAAACTCCATTACAGAGCATTTTTCAAATGTTTGTTATTTACTCTTATTACACTGAATCCACCCAGACAATTCAGGATGGAGAAGTATTTGTTCAAATCTTCTGTCCATTTTTTGGACTAGGTTGTTTTGTTGTTGTAAATTTGCATGAATTACTTATATATATTTCATATATTAACCCCTATCAGTTGTACATATGTAAATATATTTTCCCAGTCAACACTTTGTGTTTTCACTTTTGCAATGGTTTCTTTCATTGTAAAAAAGCTTTTTTAGTTTGATATAGTCCATTTATTTACTTATTTTGGTTTTCTTTCCTTTGCGATTGGAGCTGAGTGACCCAATACATCTCTGAGGTTGATGTGCAGGAGCTTTCATCTGTGTATTTTATAATTTCAGGTCTTATATTCAAGTCTTTAATGCATTTTGAATTTATCTTTGTGTATGGAGTTAAATATTGATCTACTTTCTATCTTCTCTTCTTTTTATTTTTTTGCCATGTGGCTGTCCAAGTTTCCCAACACCATTTGTTGAAGAGGCTTTCCTTTTCCACTGTATAATAATGGCTCCTTTGTCATGTGTGGGATTAGTTCTGGGTTCTCAAATCTAATACAATGGCCTGCTGCCTGTTTTTGTTCTAATTTTAGGCTGTTTTGATTATGATAGTTCTATAGTATAATTTGAAGTCAGAGAGTGAGATATCTCCTTTTTTTTTGACGTTCTCAGGATTGCTTTGGTTATTTGGGGTCTTTTGTTGTTTCATACAAACTTTTGAATTATATATTCTTGCACAGGAATTATATGTTCTAGAAATATGCCAATGGGACATTTTTAGTTGACTCTATAAATTACTTAAGGTAATATCTATTTGAACAATATTCTCCCAATCTATGAATGCAGAATATCATTTCATTTCCTTGTGTTTTCTATTTCTCTTAACAATCACTTATAGTTAGAATTGTAAAAAAGCCCAAATTCTAAGTGAATCACTTCTGTGTTAACTAGGATATTTTCTGATCTATATACTGATCTTACAAACCATTTTTTCATAAGATGCAAGTGCCTACAGCAAATATTGATACTAGTGATCCTTCTACTGATCTGTCATTTAAAGTAATTTAGACACTGTTCTATTTAAATTTATCCTTTTTGTGTTTGGTTAGTTGATTCTGACCTCTAGAATTTAAATCTTATTTTGGAACTAAAGAGGCCAAATAAATAAACAAGTAAATGAATAAGTAAAAACAGCTTTGAGAGTTTTAAGCTGAGAACCAAATCTTGTGCCATAGTAGATCAATGGATTTAGAGTGAACTGTTAATATTCAACTAGAGGACAAATCATTCAGTCTCCAAGTATCTGATATTCATTCTTTTTAGTGTCTCTTATTTAGTATCAAACACAGAGGCAATAACAATAAATAGTATGTACTGAGCACTTAAATGCCACTGAAGTATTAGATGTAATCCTTTGACAGATGCACTCTAAATACACTCATTTTACACATGTAAAATCTGAGACAGTCTAAAAACCCTCACCATATTTACAGTACTTACTATTAAAGGTATTAAAGTGATAGAAAAGTAAATTATGCCCTTAAGAACAACTTTTCATATATGAAAATACCCAGCACATCAAAATATTCTTTTAATATCAAAGATTAGATAACAGAAATGTAATTTACATTATTCCATTATGACTAGTGTAAATATTAGAGATATATCTACATCTGTATATAATTAAACTTGAATATGAAAACACACACAGAGAAAAATAACCAAGTTAATGAAAAATACTTACCATTTGAGATTAAATGAGAAGTCTCCCAATTTTCTTTTCTTTAATATTGAAACCAATTTTATTTAAGTTAAAGAAATTATTTTGTTTTACATTTATTCCCAAATGAAAGGAACAGAACAACACATAGTTTTCTCACTTTCTATGTTTATAGGAAAAAAATGAAGACTGGTGTGTCTTGTTATTACCACTACAAAATGTTCCATGTTGATATCTTAATAGCGGTCATTTATAATACTACAATTGTGGAGCATATTATAGAGAAGGAATTTGTGCTAAAGACTTCATTTCTATAAAAATGATGAAACAACAAAAACTTCTTACCATTCTCTTCCTTTCAGTGATACTCAGTTAAGGGAATGAGTTCCTTACTTTTAAACCAGTGGGTGAGAAGACTATAAAGGCTCTTTTAACATCTTAATTATTTAAAGGCACTTCTTAAAAATGTGCAAGGTGCTCACTGATTTTAAAAAACAGGAAGGCAGACCACAATATTCTGGAAACCATAAAATTAACATAAGGGTGTCAGAACTTTATACAACTCTGCCATATCAGAGAGACACATGTGGTTAAGTAAAGCGAGGCAAACTTCCAATTGCTATAGGTGTTTCAACTGCTGGCAATACAAGACCAGAGGGAATTATCATGTTATCTACTGACACACACCAAGTGCTCATCCTAAAGGAAAGCATTAACACCTTACACCAAATACTTATCCATGTTGATTTACCTTGTGACCTTGATAGTGAAAGCATAGTTATGAGTAAAATATAGACTCTTTTATATGGTGTGTTCTTCAATCTACCATGACATATTTGCCTTACTTTGTAATGGATGCTTTTGGAGCATGTTTCAAGTTGTATAAATAATAGGTACCTCATAAAAAGTTAAAGAAAAGCAGTATTACATGCAATGACAGCACTGTAGAACATTGACCTTTTCACATTTATCATGTGCCTGCGATGCCTCTCTAATGGATATCTTGACATTTTCATTTGAAACGATTGTTGGGTTCTCTGACATTTTTCTCTCTGTCATTGAAATCATAGGGGTTAGCATCAATTGTTTGCAATTACCTAGCATACAAATCATCTGCAGGTATAAGAAGCATGAAAATATCTTTTAACACAGAATGTTTGGGATATATCTTAGAACATCAAGATTTCCAATGTGTCTTTGGCAGGGTTCTACTGATTTTCCTGATTTAATAAGATTGCAAATACACATGTCAAAAAATGCACACACACACAAAAAAAAAAACACATTCTCTTAAGAATTTAAATATTTGTGAGGTGAAAACTGAGTTGAATGCTTACCTTCCTAGATATGCAAAGATTTGTTTTGTAAATTAGTTCATAACACTTTCCATTTGCAGTTTCAATATAACATGAAGAATGTAGTTGTGAATTCAAATTGTTTGCATGTATATGTAGTTTAGCTTGCCATTTATCTAAGATTTGCCAATGAATGTACTTTTTAATTTTGTAATAATTGTTTTCACATTCAATCCAAAAGTCAGATAAACACTGAAACACCATTCCTAAAAAATATATATTTTTTTCAATTTGGAAATTTAATAAAAATTATCAAGTAGTTTTTATTTTTGTTTTTATTTTTTTTTTTGTTATTCTACCCCTCAGGGATACTTGATATAAGTTTTTAGTTAAATTTATAAAGCACGGCCTCCCTGATGGTGCAGGGAATAAAACATAGTGCTATCAAGCTATCACCAGCCACTGCAACATGAGTTCGATCCCCTGCCAGGGAGCTAACTCACATGGCGCAGCAGACCTCTCCTGTCTCGCCTGCTGCTCCCCTCAGCAGTATATTCAGTACATTTGCCTGTTTTGCTCCCCACTCTGTCTCTGGTGAGTCCTCTCACATTGTATCCCTCTGGTCTACACCCCAGTTCTTGTGTGCATAAATAAATAAATCTTAAAAAAAAATTATAAAGTGAGGTCTGTAGGACCTTACTTGACTTTAGGAAATTTCTAGATGCAGTTTGAGAAAAATCTATCAAAATGGAAACAGTATTTGGTAATAAATAATCTATTATGTTATTCAAATATCTTAAATTAAATGGAAATAGTATTTGGTAATAAATAATCTATTGTTATTCAAATAAATTAAGTTATAATTTAAGTTATAGACTATAACCAGAACATAACAATTTAGTGATAATTATTTCCAATTATCAATTAGATGTAAAGAAAGAAATGCTACTGGAGAAAATACTGAAAAAATAATCAGGAACTTCCATGTCTAAATATGAGGGAGTGTCTTGAAGCATAATTATATTCTTGAGAAGAACAAACACAGAACATCTAAAATATTTTTGAAAATCAGTTAGATGAATTAAAAAGGAAACAACAGACAAAGGATTTGAAAGACCATATACTTGATGCACTGGAAAAGCAATAAGGTAATTCTGATATTCTGCCATATTCTTCCTCAAGACATCTGCTAATTGTCATGTTGGTTCAGATTCCAGAGGATGAAAAACAACACAGAAGACACACCAGAAGTAAGAAGCCAAGCAGAACATCCGGCAGCTTTACAGTGCTGAGGCGGCAATAAAATGTATTTCAGGAATTGTCAGAGAGAGGTTCTGATAAAACATCCTAGATTTTCACTTAGAAGCCCTGAAGGGCTACAGTGTAGGAGTAGGAAGAAATAAAAATAAAACTGTTTCATACAAAGACTGAAATTTAGCCTTGAATTAGCTCAATCCTTTTTTGGTTAAAGGGAGTTTATGTATATTCTAATTGCCTGACTAGCAAATAGAAAACAGAATTCTCAACTAAAACACATTTACTAATCATTCCAAAAGAAGAGGCAAAGACAGCATCAGACTGTCTTATAAAGGGAAGTACAGGTGATTAGGATATGGAGAGGAGAGGTGTGGGGTTTAAATACACTGTCTAGACTTTCAATTACTCTATAGTATGGCTGCTTAGAAATCCATTTTGTTTGGCTGCTTTGCCTGGAAGACTTGGGGTGAGGAGTGGGGAGTCTAAATTTGACATGAGCCTTTTCATGCAGTTTTTTCTTGAATCTCTTACTTCTCCTCCAAACTGGTCTGAAATTACAGGTGTTTTCCCGTTTATAAAGAGGAGAGCATAAAATATTATGTCTAAACTATAAACTTGACACTTGTATGTGTTTTCAGGAAATTCTAAACCTGACAATTTTCTCTTTCTAGCAGGAAACGGGAGTAAAGATCACAAATACACAATTAGTGAGACTCAAGAAATAGCTGCTGCGTCTGTGATGATCTATGTAAGATTTCTCTAAAGAATATCCAGGGATTTGCACTGAGGATTGTTTTTAATTTTTGAAATTTAAATTTAAAGCCCCCCTGGTGGCACAAGGGGTTAAGTCTCAACAATAACAAGCTACTGGCAGCCACTGTAGCATGAGCTGGATTCTGATCCCTGCCAGGGAGCTGACCCACATGGCATAGCAGACCTCTCCTGTCTTGCCTGCTGCTCCCCTCAGCAGTGTACTTCAGTCGATCTGCCTGTTCTGCTCCCCACTCTGTCTCTGGTGAATCCTCTCACTCCCTCCACACACATACTCCTGGCCTACACTCCAGCTCTTATATACATACATACATCTTAAAAAATTAAAATTAAAATTTAGCTTTCAAATCAGTCCTTGGATTTAGTTATGTTAGATCTGATGACTTAAAATAAAAGTTTCAGGCACAGCAGACCTCTCCCGCCTTGCCCGCTGCTCCCCTTAGCAGTGTACTTCAGTAGGTCCATCTGTTCTGTTCCCTGATCTGTCTCTGGTGAATCTTCTCACCACCCCACACCTCTTGCCTACACCCCAGTTCTTGTATGCATAAATAATTAAATCTTTTAAAAAATAAAGCAAAAGTTTCATTCCTCAAATATCCATTTGAAATTATATGATAAAAACATTAAGGATCTTGTCCATTTGTTTCCTGTTTGTGTACTGATGTTTAATGTGGTAACATACATCTGAAGAGGCTGAACCTATACCACTAAATCTTACACTGCATTGTAAACCTCAAAAAAATAGAAAAAAAACCATAAAAACTACACATGACTATTTACATATAAATGATTTCAGATTAAATTAATCCCATGATCCTGAGAACCACTTTGAATGAATCCTCTTGGAAGGTGAAATAGAAATGACTCAGCCAACACACTGCTAGTTAGCAAGATTTAATTCCCTGAGTATTTTCCTATATCTTTAAAATGGGTTCTTTCCTCCTAGAATTGTCATAAGGATTGGATATAATAAATGACATCTTAGAATTATCATTATGATTAGAAATAATAAATGAAACAACTGGCTCGTTCAATGACAAGTGTTTGTACATAATCAATATTCTAACTAATAACACATGATTTCATTTTGAGAAAAAAAAATATTGCTTGCTAATTATTCTGTGCCAAGCTATCCTTAGTCTTTTAGTAATGTTTAGTCTGATAACTATAAGACTAATAAATCATAATTTATCTTAAACCCAAGACAAGCACTGAAAATTTGAACACTTAACTCCCTTCATTTCTATCCTTTCCTCCCAATAAACATAAATCACCACAAAAGTTATTGACCACTTCAAGTTTACTGTAGAAAATGTTAGCACAACAAAGGAGGGAAAGTAAGAAGGAAAATCATCTAAGTTGAAATTTATGACAATTTACAGAAAACACTTTTAAGCAACAACACTGTTCTATTCTTAAAGGGCTCTTCAATAAATAACTTTTGGAAACTTTTCTGAGAGGTAGGATTCAACTGTTTCCACGAAGTCCTCACTCAGCCTTAGGATCCTTATCTTGTAGATGAAGGGGAGTCAGGGCAATTATGCCTGACTGTCCCTTGGCCACTAGAGATTCTAGAGCGATGATAATTTCCACTATCCAGGTCACATTCATTAGCATCACACATTCATCCTGTCCTCCAACCACTTGTTTGTTGACCATCACAAAACTATAGGGATTTTTTCTAGACTCAGAAAGTATCAAACATTCCCTTGTTCTTTTAAATATTTCTTTAAGTGAACAAAGAAGGACTGGCTCCACTTGGAAAAATGATCCAGCAACTTGGACTCAAACTACACATCCATTCTGGCACCTAAGTGATAGATGGGGTATAACAACCAGGGAGCAGCTTTCAAGGATGCAGACCTAATAAAAATACTGTAAGTGATAGTGGGTGCCCAGGGCATGCTCCAGAGAGCACCTTGGCTGCAAATGTTGCACATCTGTCCCCACATTCTGTCTATGCCAGGAGTAGCAACAAGGAGTATATGGCTATACCCCTCTCAGAGTCTTGCAATAACCCTTCTAGAGAGTCCTCAATAAATACTGAGGAATATAATACAACAGTTACTCATTGAAAATGCATTGTACAGTCCAGGGAAAGTAAAGAGTGACACAGAAATTGTGTTCTATGGGAAGTTCCACATACTCTGATATGTTTGTAATTTTTGTCATAGTAACTATATATATTTATTTTTTTCATTTTTAAAATTAATTTTTATCTATATAATATGAAACATATAATTTTGTCATTTATAATGTAAACATATAGAAGTACAACTATCATAATTTAAGCCAAGTTTACATAGTACTTAGTGCCAAACATTTTATAGTTATTATTTGATTTAATTGACAAAACAACTCCATAAGGACAGGGGCTATTATTATGCCCCCTGATATATATGGAGAAGCTTAGAGAGATTAAATAAGGATTTAGTAGGTGTCTCTCAGTAATGACAACATAGTGCTCTCCACATATCAGTTCTAATGTTGCAGACCAGGAATAATGATGATATCAAGCCTTTATGTGCCTGGAGCTGGGTTACTGAAAAGCTCCGCTTCACAGGTTACTAGCAGTAAAATGTAGTGAACATTTTTATCTAGGTGTTCTTCTACGTACTTTAGGGAATTTATAGCATTTTATTAAAAAAAAATCTCATAAATTTTTATTAAATGAAATACTATACAACAAGGAGACCATTCAGTCTACAATTCACTTAAAATTATGGATGAATCTTATAAAATTAATATCGAATAAAAACAGAAATGTATGCAATATTATTTTCATAAAGTGCAACCACAGAGAAAAATAATTTTAGCCAATAAAAGTCAAGGAAATGGTTACCTTGGGAGAAGACAATGACTGAAAATGTCCAAAAGGGTGTTTGTTAAGATACTTGGTTCCTTCTGTGGGTGCTGGGCTCTGTTTGTAAAAAATTCATCAACCTGAAAAAGAATAGTGCTTTGACTTTAGTGTATTTTAAATTTACTTCCTTTAAAGTTTAAAACAAGCAAGTACCATGCATGTCTGCACACAGGCACACAAACATAGACACATCCCCAGTGCCTTTAAAAAAATATATAAACCATATAGATAATTTGGTGCAGAAATGAGTTAGGTTTGAGGTGATTAAAAGAAGAGAAAAATATCAAAATGATTTACTAATTAATAAAATGAAAACTATTTTATTTTATCTATGATACCATGAAAGTGTGTAGACTTGGATTTTCTCATCTAAAACTATCAGAAATACATTTTTTATTATGTGAATGTGTATAAAGTTAAAATGGGTTTTCTTATTGGAGAAAGCTGGGAATTACTGTCTTAGAACATAAACATGAAAAATCAATTAAATCAATTTTTTATGAGCAGTCTTTCAGAACTCTACTTCTGAAGTCTCCTTACAGCCTGTTCATTACACTGAGGACCAGTGTTATGTATGTGGATGACTGAAGTTCTGCTGATGTTACTAATTAATATCTCATTCTGTGAGGTAGAGTGCTGGGTAAATCATTCTGAAACTAATTTTATAGAAATGTTTGTCCCACCTCAACAGATACTACACTATGTTTATTCTAAACATGTTAGAAGTAGTCAATTTTCAGCTGTCACTACCACAGATGATTTAATTCACGGTATACCTTTGTAGCATATAGATGGAGATTGTAATTATGCATTTACTCAGGTTTCTTTTATTATACCTAATATTTATATAGTTGCTAACTCCTAGTACCACTGTGCACAAATATCTAGAAAGATAACTTGACAATTATAGATAATGAATGAGTCAGAACTAAAATGCATGGATCTCATTTTTTAATTGTTTTATTTTTTGACTGAGGTAACGTTGATTGAGAATAATGTGTATGATACAGAAGTACTGGCTAACACCTCTTCAGATGAATGTTATCACACCTTACCTACCACCAAAGTACCCACAATCCTCTATATAGTCCATTGCACCCCTACCTCTACTTACCCCATAATCCCCTCTCCCCCTCTGATGGGCTCAATACTAAGATCAGGTTTCCTGAGTCTGGTTTAGTTTTGTCTTTTCCTTCATTTAGTTTCTCCATATTTCACATATGAATGAAATCATACATTATTTGTCTTTTTTCTTCTGACTTATTTTGCTTAATTTAATAATTTAAGCTCCTCCAGGAAATGGTAGAGTTTAACTTTTTCTTTATGGCTGAGTATTATTCTATTGTGTATATATACAACCTCTTCTTAATCTTCTCATCTGCCATTGGTTATTTAGATTATTTCTATACCATGGCTATGATAAATAGTGCAGCAATGAACATAGGGATGTATACATACCTTTGAATTATTGTTTTTGCCTTCTTCAGGTACACAGCAAGGAATAGGATTGCTGGATTCTATGACAGATCTATTTGCAATGTTCTGAGACACCTCCAACTATTTTCCACAGGGGCTGGACATTCCCTCTGACAGTGTATGAAGGTTTCTTTCTCGCCACACCTTTGCCAATGTGGTTATTTCTGTTCTTTTTGATTTGGTCCATTCTTAAGGGTGGGAGGTGGTAATTTCATTGTGGTTTGAGTTCCATTTTCCTGATGATAAGTGATGATGAGCATTTTTCATGTGCCTATTGACCATCTGTATGACTTTTAGGAGTACTGCCTATTTAGCTCTGTGCATTTTTTTTTTGACTGATTTTTTTTTCCCATTGATTTATACGAGGTCTTTGTAGATCTTGCGTATCAGCCCCTTGTTGATTGATATGCAAATATTTTCCCATTTAGAAGGGTGTCTTTTCACTAATGATAGTTTCTTTCACTGTGGAGAACCTTTTGATTATTATAGTTCCCAGAGCAATGTATCAAATCAATGAAATCCCTTTCAAAGCTACAACAGCAGACTACAAAGAACTGGAACTAACATAACTGAAATTTAATTGAAATCATAAAAGATCCCAAACAGCCAAAGAAATCTGAAAAAAATGAATAGGGCATCACACTACTAGATTTCAAACTATATCACGAAGCTATCATAATCAAACAGTATGTGCTGGAATAAAAATTGTCTCACCAACCAATGGATAGAATTGAAAGTCCAGAAATAAACTCATATTTGAAATATTGACCTCATTTGCTTTATTTTAAGCATTGCATGAGATGACATTTATACAATTTATACTATGTAAAGAAATGATAGCTACCATTGTATTTCTTTTTAAATTTATAAAAGGGGCATTAAAGAATCTGGAGTTAGTAATGTTAGATAGTGAGGATATAAGATCCCAGAGATACTACGTGTTTCACCAAGAGATAAAGCTGACAGATAAGGTTAAGAACTTTCTGGTAAGAGTAATGTCATATATATGTGCTGAATGATAAAGCACAGTTACTCAAAGTGGAAAAACCTTACGTAGAATGTCTAGTAAATGAAAGCAGATACACAGGATGGTAGTTTCAATGTTTATAAAGCCAATAGTTATAAGCAGAAACTAGAATAGGGGTGATAATTTAATCCCAAGAGTACCATAAATTCAGAATAATTTACTTGATGTGGAAAAACTTTAACTTTACATTACCACATTTCTTCTTCTTATAATTTGCTTTATAAACAGCCAGAAATTAAAACATAATAACCTTGTGCTTAATCCTTTCTTAGACGGCTTTAGAGTAATGAGAAAATATCAGACATGGTTAACTATAAAGAAGATAATAATTCAATTAAAAAGAAACAGTTCTGGTAAAGATCTTTCAAAATATAATCAACAGAGGGCTTGTCTGTCAAATTGATAGATTAAATTCTAATCTAACAAGGAATCTAGTAATAAATATATACTTATGAGTTAAGGTATTTATGTGATACTTACGTGATCACTTAAAATACTTATGACATTTTTTTAAAAGATTTATTTATTTATACACGCAAGCTGGGGTACAGGCCAGAGGTGTGGGGTGGCGAGAGGGTTCACCAGAGACAGAGTGGGGAGCAGAACAGGCAGATCAGAAACACACTGCTGAGGGGAGCAGCGGGTGAGGCATGAAAGGTCTGCCACACCATGTGGGATTCTCCCCGGCTGGGCATCGAACTCGCATTGCGTGCTGCCGACAGCTCCACAGCACAGCACTCAACCGCTGCGCCACCAGGGAGGCCCACTTATGAAATTATTAAGCAGATAAATCTATATTGGGATTACCTAAAATACAAAAGTTATTGTGAATAATTAGAAGTAATAAATATGGCACTTTCATTTTGTTCAAAATTAAAAATGAGATTCTTGATCTTTGCCTATCAAATATTCACAACACTTATTTTGGAGAATTCCCAAATCTTTATTCAAAGTAATAGGCTTTGCACAGTGTAGGAAATACAAGTTATAATGCTGATGATGAAGATGAACAAGATGGTAATAAAAATAATTTGCACATGTTCAGAAATGTAACTTTACCAAGTTCAGACAAGTAGAAAACAAGATAGTCAAGATTTAGTTTTATCTGAAATCAAATTCATACCATTTATCTCACCCCAGAATTATTCTGCTCAGTTCTATAAAGTAATTAAAAATTTCTTCTGTATTTAATATAAACCAATGCAAATATACTACTTATTTTGTGACTTTCAAAATCCCACTTATTGGGCCTCCCTGGTGGCGCAGCGGTTGAGCGCTGTGCTGTGGAGCTGTCGTCAGAGGCGATGCGAGTTCGAAGCCCAGCCGGGGAGAATCCCACATGGTGTGGCAGACCTCTCCTGCCTCACCCACTGCTCCCCTCAACAGTGTATTTCTGATCTGCCTGTTCTGCTCCCCGCTCTGTCTCTGGTGAACCCTCTCGCCGCCCCACGCCTCTGGCCTGTACCCCAGCTTTCATGTATAAATAAATCTTAAAAAAAGAAGAAAAATCCCACTTATTAATTGATACACCTAACATTTATAACATATAAAAAGTATACCTAAACTGTCAAAAGTTTATCTCTTCTATCAGATGAATTAGCTATGATTCAGTTATGTTTTCTCTAAATTTCTGTTTTTATCTAGATACACACAGCCAAATTTGAAACTAGTCATACGATATGTTAATATTATCAACGTTGTTCTATTTCCTTTTTCCTTCTTGTGTTTATGTCACTTTAGTAAAATTGCCTGCAATTCCTTTCAGGATACGTAAGTTTAGGTTAAATTAAAGTTATATGTGATAGGCATCAAGTAACTTTTACTGGTAAATATAGATGAACTTCAACAAATACGAGAATACACATCTATTTTTTTTAATATTCCATGTGAACAGAATGCTTTTTGGTTTCCATTAGCAGTGAAGACAGAAAAAAATCTTTACTTGGTTCACAATCCAAAAACAATAAAGAGGTATTTCCAAAGATGAAGTATATCCTTCTATATCTATGCAGTCTTCATTTAAAGTATTCCAGACAGATGGGTATCAAACTTCCTCTCAAATATCTCCATGGAAAAATAGACTTTGCCATCATTTGCTTTCAACTCTTATGTGTTTTCCTCAGTGGTTTTCCCACTGAGACACTCTACATGAAGCTGTCTGATTTCTTCTTTCTTGCCAATTTCTCTCCTAGACTTCTGTCTAAGCAGACTGTGTTTTCCAAGATCAGTACTGATTCAGCCTGTTATTTCTGCTTTATGCTTCTGAGCACCAAGGGCTATGATTTTAGCACATGGTGCATTAGTGTTCTAAACACCATTGAGAAGAAAACAAGGCCCCAAAGGGTCAAGGCATTAATGAAAACAATGAGGATTTTAGTAAGAAGACCAGGACATTTAAATTCAGTGTCCCAGAATGATATATAACTTTGTCAATGCAGCAAGCATTTCAAGAATTGATTATCTCTTCTAAGTTGTAAATACAGGTATAATTTCTATTCATACAAAAATTTTAGAAAGCAAATATATGGAAATGTTTTCTACTAATTTAAATGGTAAAAGAAGAAGGCGAAAGACTGGAATCATTGCCATATTCAGCCCTAAAACAGAAAATCTTCTGTTTGGGCAACAGTACTGTGGATATAGCCAAGAGACTGTTTTGGCACAAAAAAGAATATATCAGCATTACCAGTGCCAGTTACATTCCAGTGCCTTTAGTTTCCTAGCTGAGTAGATCTGTGTGCCTGGGGGAGGGGAAAAGACAAGGAAGAGACAGAATCTGCCAGCCATTTCTTCTCATCTGTACAATGTCCTTTTTAGTATAAAAGTAAGGATATATTGATATTTCATCATCTTTTTGCAGTTCTAACTATTGGAAATATCAACATTGTGATAGTTACTGCATTATTGTTGAACATAGCTATTGCTCTGCTTATTTTCAGTCAAGGAAATAAAACAGTTGATTTAATGAAACTTTAATCACTCTAATGTCTAATTGTCAGTTGAAATTCTAACCTTCTCTTACTGTTTAATTAAAAACCAAAACAGTGAATATAACAATAATTTATCATCTCAAATAATCCTGTGATTTGACTCAGCTCTCTTAGGCAGTTGTTACTTGTGGTCTCATACAGTTGAAGGAAGATACAGGCCAGCCTTGTAGTTGCTCTAAGGACTCACTGAGTTGGAAGCCCAGAAAGTCTCCATTCCATGTCAGGCAGTTGATACTGGCTTTAGGGAGGTCCTTATTTGAAACTGGTTATTGCAGCACCAATATGTGGTCTTTCTCCAGCAGGGCAGCTGTGTTTTGACAGGGAGTATCCTAAATGTGAGGTATGTCCTGAATGGAAGCTGCAGAGATCTGGTCTTGAAATCTGGGATAGCACAATTTCTGCTGAATCCAGTTGTTCAGAGCTTTCCCATAGCTCGCAGAATCAAGACAAATTAGAAGGGCAAAGAACACACTTCCAAATGGATGGAGTTTCAAAGTCTCTGTAGCCATCTTTATCTGCTGCGCTTTAATTATAAACTTATTTGAGGAGTCTCATTTTAATTAAATGGTCAAAATTGTGCATATCATTAAGATATTAAGTAAAAATCTTCACTGTTTACAATTTGTAGAGTGGTAACTAAGTTCAATGCACTTGCATCTTGCCAATAGGAGAAGAACATTAACAAAACAAATGTAATTTGATTTGTACTCTTATCATCTTCACTCCTGGAGCTAATTTTTAGAACACTCTCAGATAATTGAGCAGAAGGAATTCTCTTATTTTCCCAGAATAAACAAAGACATTTAGGGGTATGTGTAGAGGAGGCAGGAATCCACTAAAGATAGAAGGCTATTAAGTCTCTAAATACTACTCTCCTTTCAGGACATTGTATTTCATATTAAGCTAGGTTTATAATGGGCACATGGTTCTGTCAGGGGAGGTTGCCAGTGGTTTATAAATTGAATTTTGTATGTTACTATTACCATCATACCCCTCTATGCCTAAAATGACTAAAATGAATCTATAGCCCTTGGGAACCCACTTTCCAACTGTCTCCTATAAAATGTAGATGACTTCTAGTCTCTTTCCTAGTCTTTTATTTTCTAAGTAAAATTTCCTTGCCCTTTCCCTCATTTCACAGGCTAAGAAAGTCCAAAATACTATACAGAGCTCAAACTCTCAAAGACAAACACTTCTCATGGTCAATTATTCTATAAGCAGTGCTCTCATTCACCCTGTTTTACTTAGGTGACACCATAAGGATGAATATAGCTCACAGATCTCTGTAAGAGGAACAAAGAAAAACACGCATATAGATCTAATATATTCAGGGATTAAAATATGCTCCTATTCAATGTACATCGAAGGTCAACATATGGGAGCACTAGAGCAAGATAATGAGATTTCCACAACCACATTGGTGGAAGGACAGATACAAACCTTTTTTGATGTCAGTCATGAATACATACTTTGGATGATGAGTATTTGTGAGACCATATACTCTGAGTGTAAGATGTGTTTTCTTAAACCTCTCTATTTGCAGGAAACAGCAATGACCTTGTTTGTCTGGCTTTTGTAAACTTTTAATAGTGCATGTTGATCGAATAGCCTTCCCTTACAGATTTCAATGTATTTAAAGCCTACTGAAAGCTAGGTCAATAATTGCTGCAATATGAACAAAAGCAGTAACAACAAAAATACTCAAAGCCAACAATAACAACAGAATCATTTTTAAAAAACCAAAAACATAACAGACCTGAGTTAAATATAAGGAGATCTCACTATTCCTAAACCAGTTAAATATTTCACACAGTTTTACTAAGATTATTGGGAAGCCTATCAACTTCTGAAAGGTAAAAATCACAAAACTTACATCTCAAGGTAAAAATCTCAAAACTTACATCTCAAGTTGTATACTATATTTTCTTCACTATTATACAAGTTTAATATTTCTTTTGGGATGAGCTATTAGTACATTGTCTATTTCATTTTTTCCAACAGGATAATATCATTCATCTGCCTAATAATGACAAATAGATTTCATCTCATGTGACAACTCTAATCAATTGAGAGTGGCTGCCTGGGGCACTATTTTGTGAACATTTCTGAGGCTATGACTGGATTTAACAGAACAAAAAATTCTTTGCAATCAAGGGCATAGTATAGGCAGTTAAGGTACTAAGTGAGAGGTATCAGTCATCTCCGAATTGCCTGATAATTATCATGCATATGGTAATTTAAAAACCCATGTGTGGGTCAGCTGAATGAGAATTCAACAAAAGCACAAATAAATGAATTAATAAAAATATTGGACTTTGGTTATTAGAAAAGATGTATGTAATAGATATGCACTGGCTTATAAATTGAATGAACAGATTAGGAAAGTTGTATTACATATACAAATGTGTGTTTCTTATAATTCAGTAAACAAACACTTAGGATGTGGCAAAAAGATTTAATATATGCTCTGGATTACATAAATCTGCCATCCCTTTGTCAAAAATCTGTTTTCTTAAGTATCAAAGAGTTCCAATGAAATATTTTCTCCTCATAAAGCAATGGAATTAGAATTTTAGAAGTGAATGTCAGTTTGAAATTTAAACTAGATGGAGTTGTCAGTATTTCAGTGCATGTCTGTCTCCTTGAACCCAAATCTTCATGCTATACTAGACTGACTCCAGGGCTCAAAATGAGTTTTACACAACTTCCTTCCTTACACATAGAAGCCTAGTCACTGACTGTAAGGGTATATTTGCTTCTTCATTGCTTTCAAGACTCTATAAACTCTTTGAAGTCAGTATCACAATCTTTATCTCCAAATTCTCAGTGTTTCACTTTGATCTCTGAATCCTCAGATTGTTCAGCATGCAATAGGATAGGAGAAGAACTTAGAAGACACAGGCTGGTCTTTTAGCTAAATATAGGAAGCCAGATTTAAGTTTAGAAGTAGTCTTCAAAAATACTGGGGGGTAAGGAAGAAAGGAAGTTGATTCACTCTAATTTTAAAATGTGATGAAGAGTTAACTCATCCACCACTTATTGGTTAACTATTAGCGCTACACACTGTTGCTGACCTAGGCAGCACAATGGAATATAAAGTATGTCTGGGTTATTTTTCTCCATAGCCATTTCTCAACCAATCTGAACAGTTACTTATATGACCTTCTGTCTTAATATGAATTTTAGACAAATATCATATCTATATATTCATTACCAAAGTCCCACATCTGTGAACTGAGTGTAATTATTCCCACTTACAGATGTAGAATCCAGTGACTCAGAGAATCTCAGTGACTTACTGAATTCTACATTTTTACTACATGACAACTTATTTCCCCCCTCCAATATGTAAAGATGAGAGAAAATAAATTTTAGACTTTTATATTCTGGTGGGTGTTTGTGTGTGTATTTCCATGTGAGTATGCTCACTAGGTACCATTGGGTTCTTCTGAACTCTCTCTGCAGTTTTGGTCAGGCTGAGCATGGGGGATTGTGGCTGCTGGCAAAAGTCTGCAGTTTTGGAGGAGAGTATGAGGCCAAGGGCATTTATTCTTTGCCTCCTTCCAATGAGATTGGCTCAGGCTGATGGTCCCCTTGAACCAAAGTTCACTGTTTTACTTTCCTCCCCTCCCCTACTATGTTTATTGAGGTAAAGTAAGTTTAAATCTTTTTATCCATCTGGGGGTTATAGTTTCAAAGCCCTACAAATGTGTACGCTCACAGCCTGCCTAATACCAGTGCCTCCAACAACCTCCACCATGTCCCATTGGATCCCTCCTCCTCCACATCACTGCAACCACACTCACTCTCCAGTTACCTCAATTTTACAGTCAGATGTTAAGAGACCATTATTGGTTGTGTTTTGACTGATCCTTTTTATGGTTCTCTATATTCCACATATCACTGTTTTTCTTAAGGCTGCTGACTGTGTTCAGATAAATCCTCTTGATAAGGCAGTGGATGAAAGATTCAGGTCAATACACACTGACCGTCTGGCCCTATACTCACTTTCTGTAATTCCTCTCTTTGTAAGTAAAATTTCTTTTTAAAAATGCCACGTGTTTTCTGTAGGACTCAGACTGACATAACAGATATATATGTGTGTGTATATATACATATACAGTCCTTCAACTGTCTAATTAATTCTCCACACACTTTAGCATCATGTAATAAATTTTATAGTGCAATTAACTGACTACAATAGAACCCACAAAATAATTACATAATGAAATAGCATGTGACCTCTATAAATTTTCTATTAAACTTCCATTAGGTAATATGTAATAAATATTTTAATGAATACAGCCAATTGCTTATAGATGGATAGAACTCTGTGCTTTACCATTAAGTAGATTCCTAGAGGAAAATGTCCTATAGTATTGCAATTAAGTTTCCTTTGACTTTCAAATGCTAAAGCTGTTATTTTAAAGGGAGGTTGGAGGAGCAACAAGTGTTGCACTTTAAATACCCACATCAGCAGTGATGATAGCACAACATTATTTACATTCACTTCTCAATAGATTCTGCTTGGTACTGTCAAGATCAAAGCTGAGCAAAACTCTCCTTTCTTACCACTTTGTCATCCTTACCCTTACAGGCATGAAAATGGAAATTCTTCCCTGTTAAGGGGAGATAATGTTGCTATGGTTATAAAGGTAAAGCAGATTTATCAGCATAATTGGAAGCATAATTCTCCATTATGGTTACTGAGTGCAGGGACAGGTTGACATAAAAACACTAAACTTAATTTTTTTTCTCCTTCCTTCATTATTTCTTCAATTTCTACATAAAGAGCTCTATGTTGTACATATTAACAAAAGTCTATCTCCACAAAAATTAGGCATAACGTAATTTAGAGATTTAGGTGTTATATACTGCATAGATTATGTATATACATACATGTGTCTGTTACTGAATATATGAAAATTTTCCTCTATAGGGTTTCAGGGTAGTTAAAATAGCGAATAGGAATTCATACTGTATCTGTCTGACATGCTCTTTCTTCAGTAAGACAATATATTTTAAATTGTAAATAATCCAATCACCCCCAATTTTTGATAGACTAATTTAAAAACTTGATGAGAATGTAATTGCTGACTCAGAATAAGAAAACATTAAATTTTATAGTGGTTTCTCCTTTGTGTTATAATGGCAAGGTCTGTATCATAGTGAACCAACTCCTTTTTTTTTTTTTTTGACCAAAGTTAGATTTAATGACCTCTGACGCTCCCAAACACACCTTCATTCATAGAACAGATTCCTTTTGGATTTCTCTTCTTTTCCCACTTAAAATCCACTTCCCCCATCTAATTTGATTTGTTATACACATCATCTATTCACAAGTACTATTCCATTAAAAAATTGTGATTCTATAAAACACATTATATTGATATTCTTATTTGAACTAAAAACAATGCACTTCTAGCATATTTTCACTTTAAAAACTAAGAATATGTTACACAAAATTCAAATAGTCTCTGATTAAAGATAATATTACTTAAGAATTGAGGAAAGTCTTAAGTATGTAATAAGAACACAGATTTATAAATTATGAAATTAAAAAACTGCATGTCAGGAGTAATCTGTGTTTTTTCTAAATATCTTTCTCCAAACTGTTACTTGCATGTATTGATATTGTGAAGAGAGACTCTGGTGTACATAATTACTACTCCCTATGCTTCCATCTCCATTCCCCAGAATTTCAAGTTGTCCAGTTCTAGGCTATACATAGAACTGCACTTATTCACTA
Source organism: Scalopus aquaticus (assembly GCA_004024925.1). Classification (NCBI taxonomy): domain Eukaryota; kingdom Metazoa; phylum Chordata; class Mammalia; order Eulipotyphla; family Talpidae; genus Scalopus; species Scalopus aquaticus. The sequence continues at coordinate 348,174 of PVIJ01000204.1, forward strand.
GAGCCTTTACTCCTCTCATGAGCCCTTAAGCCCAAGCAACTTGTTTTATTTATTTATTTTTTAATATCTATATTTTTATTGTTATTTATATCCTTTTTTTGTTTTTTTTTTTTGTTATTTATATCTTTTACATGTATTCTTTTACATGTATTCCCCTTGAGTAACCCACCACCAATTCACCCGTGATCCATCTCTGTGGTCCCTTTTGTCCTTTTCTACTCCATTTT